>CAAKHC010012462.1:4629-41360 GCA_901007825.1 Macroramphosus scolopax
GTGAAGGTGTATGCATTCGCTGGTAAGTGTTGTGTGTGTGTGTGTGTGTTTATGTGGCAGGGTGTGTCACAGGGTCAGATCTGCTCCCCCCCCCCCCCCCCCCCCTCCTCTTTAGCTGTCATACATGTCACATGCCACCCCTTCCTGTCCTTTTCCCCCATCCTCAACTACAGACAATCAGAGTTGGACGCACAGCTGAGCTCACCTCTCTGCATTCCTGTATGGCGAGCGCACAAAACGACACATAATTGGACAGTTGTATTTACACACACACACACACACACACGTCGCAGCACAAAATAAAGATTTACTGTTTGGTGGCCCTGTTTGAAATGTCATCACACTACAACCGGGTGTGAGTGCCTGGGTTCAGCTCGAGGTCAGGTGACATAACAGATGATCCCGTCATGGTCTCAAACTGCTGCTGCCGTGACAACACCGAAATATGCAACAGGCCCGTCCTGAGAAAGAGGAGAAGAGGAGCAGGTCAAAGGCTGGAGCAGGAGGACAGATGAGGAGTCACACCCTCGGTCCGTGTATACCTCAACCGCGGCCGCGACTTCACGCCTCCTTTCTGAACTCTCCAGGTTTTTTGTCTGTTAAACGCAAACTCTGGAGCAGCTCAGCTGGAACGCCGTGGTGCTGTTCAGGGGCAGCCTGCTGACCTCTGACCAGCAGGATCAGCTGGCCTCATGTTGTGGGAAACAACAGGAAGGAGCTCAAAGGATGAGCCACAGCATCCCCTGCTGGCCACACATCAAATCACACCCTGGTGAAGGGGCGACTGAGCCTAAATATACTCATCTGAATCTGATTAACTAAACCAATTAAAGGATCCATATGATTAAAAGTCAGCAGAGGAGGTGAGACGTGATGGAGAGTGTCCTTTTTTTATTCCTAAAGGGGCAACGGTTAAGGGTGAGAGAGGGGACACCGAGGCGAGGTCGCTGCGGTAACTGGGAATTGGGAACACCTGTGGGAATCTGGGATTCGTCACATCATAGACATGCATGAATAATACAATGATACAAGCTCACTGTAGATGTGCTCACACACACACACACACACACACACACGTTCCTCTGACATTGTTTGGGGTCACTGCGAGGGGGACAGAAATCAGTTTCAAATGTTCACATTATTTATTATTGGGTATCATCTCACTGTACAAATCCCTTGCAGATGTTAGCCTCTGGTGCACGCCTGCATGTGTGTCGGGGCTAGAAACGTTACACACAGAGTGCAGGATACTTTTAAAAGATTGTTGATATGTTAGTGATTGGCAAGGTAGTGTGTGTCTGTGTGTGTGTGTGTGTCAGGGGGGTGCAGTGCTTGTTCGGTGATGGGGCATCTCTTTGTGTGTGTATGTGTGTGTCAGTGGGGGGCGAGGCTCTGACTGACTGGAGAAGAAATGAGGGATGGTCTTTATTTGGCAGCCTATTTGTTTTTGAATGCACGAGGTTCAGCGGCCCCTCACTAAAGGCATCAAGCGCTGGGAGGAAGAGGAGGAGGAGGGGGGGTGTTCCCGTCACTACTGTCAGCCGACAGAGAGAACAAGACAACGAAGTGAGAACGACACACAAGTTTCTCCAGCCTGTGATCAGAACATAAGGTGATAAGATGTGGTGAGGAATTGGACTGTGGATGCGACCGCGGGGTCACAAAAGGTGAAGAAGAATCACCCAAAGTTAGAAAGGTTTCGATGTCACGTTGATCTCCATGTCGACAGAGTTCCTTCTGGCTTCTACGTTATTCAGTCAATGAAGGCAATTGTGTGTTTGTACATTACATGAGCTGCTTCTGTGATCAGGTTGTGCAAACAACATAGAGGATGAAGAAGGTGAAGACGTAGTGTATAAATACTGAGTGTGTAGAGTTGAGGAGGCTAGAAGGGAGTTTACATGCTGCCATGGAAACCTACACATGTTGTGTATTTTACTGAACCATTAAGATATTTCACACTTATTTAAACTATGTTTAAAAATGTGACTCAGGATCATCATGAAATAAATAAATTGATTTAATTTCTTATTTAAAGAAAGACATTGAAATAAGTAGTATTAACAAAACCTTTAAATGAGTAAATGATGTATTTATATTTGAGCAAAAATTACAAACTTTCCTGTCTGATGGGTGTTCAGGTTAAATTGGGACAGATGGACTCTTGACTTCAATGTTTCTTAAATCCTAATTGATTTTCCAATTCAACACATAGGAACATTTTTTAGATTCTAGGAAAAGACCACGAAAAGATATTAAATATTTTTTTACATTAATTCAGTTTAATTTCATGACTTGTAACACTTGTAGACTGACACTAAGATCTGTGTATAAAATATAAATTATACATAAATATATAAATATAATATTATTAATGATGTCAGTATTCTTAGTAAGTCAATATGTAAATATAAATGAATATATATAAATTTAAATATTCGTGTTACCAGTTTTGTTAAAACTATTACAAATTGTAAATGGACAGAAATGTTGATGATCTGATGTTTTAACCAGCTTCAAGTATCTTTTCTGATTTTAGTTGCACAAGGTAACATGTGGAAATACTCAGAGATTCACGAACAGAGGAGATTCTGTAAAGTTGGCAACATTTTGGAGACGATCTGCAGTCCGTCTGCCGCCCGGCGGCCACGGAGCCCCGCAAAGGTCGTCGCTGAGCCCGGAGGAGAGGAGGCGGAGGACGGCCCGGTCACCGGAGGACGGCCCGGTCACCGGCCCCGCCTCGGGACGGAGGGTCAGCTCCGTCAGCCGGGGTGGACCGCTGACCTTTCCGATGTGTGTGTGTGTGTGTGTGTGTGTGTGTGTGTGTGTGTGTGTGTGTGTGTGTGTGTGTGTGTGTGTGTGTGTGTGTGTGTGTGTGTGTGTGTGTGTGTGTGTGTGTGTGTGTGTGTGTGTGTGTGTGTGTGGCCTGAGGGAGGATTAAAGGCAGGTCAGACATAAATGTGCCCACATGTTGAGGACATATATTGGGATTCTTGTGTTCCGTGTGTGGAGATGGGACGTCAGCAAACAGATAAGACACAGAAACCCGCACACACACACACACACACACACACACACACACACACACACACACACACACACACACACACACACACACACACACACACACACACAGACGAGCAGGGTCTCTGGCACTTTGTAAAACACCTCGGTTGACTGTTTCTGGCCCGCAGCTTGGCACCAGCTAAATGGAGGAAAGTAAATAGAAGTGGCCATTATGCGCGGGCTCCAGTAAATAGCTGCTCTCTTGTCTCTCGGTGCTTCAAAAAGAGGGGCGGAAGATGTGATCACGAGGAGAGCCCGTGTCTTTTCTTCTCCACGCCACTACAGAGGGGGTCTGGCTCTCCTCCTGCGCCTCCCCCTTTGCTCCTCTTCTTTACCTCCTCCCTCTCCCTCTCTCTCTCCGGTCCGCTCCTGTCACCCCTCCCCGCCGTCCGCAGCCTCTCGCCGGCTCCTTCCTGACGTTAAACCCCGCTCCGCTCCTCTCCGCTCCGCTCCGCCCGCCCAGCGCTCCTCCAACACGCAGGAAGGGAGAGATCAATGGTGTCCGCGGAGAGCGAGCGAGCTGCACAGCTGAATGTCGATGAGAACAGAAGAAAGGAAGAGGAAGGGAGAACAAGTAGAGGCGGGGATGGCATGTGAAAAGAGGGAGAGAGGGAAGAAGGATAGTATATCCTTCAAGAAAAAAGAAAGGAATGTGGAAAAGTATGTGGAGGACCGCACGAGTGTGTGTGAGCCTCGAGACTTGAATGGTCAACAGTGTAGTTTGACGTGTGTGTTGCAGCACTGAGATAACATCCAGAACTGGGAGCATCGGCCCGTCATCTGGGCTGACAAGGGAGTGTCTGTGAGGGTCTTCTTCGATGGGATTCTAGAGATATTTCCTGTTTATTAGCCGAGAATCTGCTGCTTGCATCAACACACTCTTTCAAACACACGCAGTAACAAGCCAGCAAGAATGGTTTATTCTTTAATGCTTTTTAGTAGTTTATTCTTGTCTCTTGTTTCCTGTATGTAAAAACACTTAAAATGTAAATTATAATAATTATTATTAGGAAAATAGCAAGAAAAGTGTCATTCATTGTGACCTATGACCTTTGCTTCAATTAATTTACTCTTTCTCTCCTGTTGTTTGCGAGTCATTGAAAAACATGCAGAAGGGTTCAGATTGTATTTGTCGACTCGTCCGCGGTACGACGGGGTTGAATGCTGTTCTGTTTCAGCAGGAGTGTGTCTTCAAAGGAAAGTGTCACCATCATCAGTTTTCATGCAGGTTGTTTGTGTTGAAGAAGTCCAGATTGCCCAAAGTAACAAGGTTATTTGTGTTGAAAGACAGAGTGCACACACGACACTACAAATGATGCAACTTTTAAACCTTTGGATGAGTGTAAACTGCAGTTATATTGAGATGCGTCCCGATAAGTGAGGGTTTTTTTTTCTTCAATTCAGCTACAGTATGTTGTTCAGATTTGAACATCTCACAACTTGTGCCGACCCCTTCTTGTGCCTCCGTGTGACAAAACTCACAAAACTGAAATTCTAAACACCACGTACAGTAGAAAACTACCTTGCAGGTCCTGGAAACAGTCGTAGGAGATGAAGGCTAATGTGGCTAATCGTCCTCTCCCCCAACCTTTAGACCCTTTAACCCACCGCTTCGGGGTCAAGCCTGTTTCTTATCACGGCTTGTTCGTAATCCTTTTGTCACCAAGAAACATTCCCGTCACTTTTTATGCACAGGTTGGACATGTGTTATGTGCATTTCCATGTCTAAATTCCTTCTTTAAGACTGCGTCGTATAAGGCTGGGTATGTGAAGACGTTGGGGCTGCTGCCTATTTTATGTCTGCCTGTAATGAATTAGCAAAGCAATGAAAAACCAGGAATGACCCTAATATTCGGTTGGTAAGGACCTGGCTGTTCATGTAAGTGCCACTCCTAAAATCCTAATGATGCTGCTGGCACCAGAGAGCCATATAAAGCAGAGCTGCGAATGAAAGGCCTGTTTCTGGCTGAGCGGCCGCAGACAGCCACAGAGAAAGGAGCAGTGGAGGAGAACCTGGAATACCATCTCTCCTGGCTCTCAACTCCGCACAGAACAGCATCAATTACCGGGAGATATACGGGCCGACCCATTTCCACCACTTTACTGAGTCCCCTTCAGTTGCAGCCCACTCCGACTGTAAATTATCACTCCCCTGTTCGAGGTTTGTAGCAAGTAAGACCCTCCTCTGTCTTGGTCCAACTCTGAAGGAATTCCCACCCTCTGTGCATAAAACCCTAAACTTTGCAAACTGTAGTGACGGAGCATGCAGCTGCACGCCCACGTGGACACGCTCACTCGCAAACATTGATTTAAACGCACGCAAATGCACACAAATGTTCGTATATGCTATATAAAAGCCCCTGGAGCTGTAGATCATTGGGAACAGGTAGAGAGTTTAGCATTCACACACACACACAAACACACACGCACACACACACACACAGGCTGTAGATCATCGAGGTGGGCAGGGACGTCAGCACTCCCGTACACAGTGAGCCTTATTGCAGATTTAATAGAGGAAAGCCAGCATGAATCCCAACAGTCATTCTGTTCAACTCAAACACACCATTCACAACACAGTGGCTCCGTGTGTGCGCGTGTGTGTGTGTGTGACACTAGTGTACCTACTGTATATTACGTGCTCTAGTATTACTGTATGCATATAGATGTATGTAATATGCAGGTATGTAAGTGGAGGAGCCTGTTCTCATACAAGTATGACATACATGTGTGTGTGTGTGTATGTGTGCGTGCGTGCGTGTGTGCGTGCGTGCGTGCGTGCGTGTGTGCGGTGGGATAGGGGCTATATTGACCCATCAGTGCTGCGATGTCACCTACTCTCTTTAAGAGTCTGGCCTTTTAAAAACAAACTGGATTTATGGTCAGTTTGAGGGCTATCTAAAGCTGTGTGTGTGTGTGTGTGTGTGTGTGAGTGTGTGGGTGTGACAGAGAGAGAAAGACAGAGTTAGGAAGGTTTTTTTTCTCAAAACACTGTCCTAATGTAGAAAATTAGTCTTGTCTGCTGCCAAATGAGGAATTGAACATATAAACAGCTGTGACCGAAAGGTTAGGAGATATTTCAAACTCATCCCAGGATGCAGCCGGCTGCGAGGACAACACGATGTTACATCTGATACTAAAAAAGACGCATTGCACTTCTCATGTTTGTACAAACAGTGATAACGTAAAAGCATTCAAATGTCTTAACGCCGCAGTTATATGTTTACTTTGGAGGTAAACTATCAGGGTTGTGTTGTTTACATGTGTTGACCCCAAACCAGGTTTTCTGAGAAAGAACAGAATTCTTCCTGCATGTAAACATGGTGATTAATGTCGATATTAACACGTAAACACACTGCGTGCGTGCACGCAGAGCCGAGCGGTGCAGATGGCGACTTGGCATCTTCCCTCCGCGATGCAAAAATCCCACGTCATCCAAAAAAATGCTCTGCTTCCAAATTGATTTCACAGTGCGAGAACCCCCCCTGGAGATTAACAAAGTAAATTCCACTTCCACTCTCCAAAAGAAGCAACCACAATTTCTTTTCTTTTTTTTTTTTTTTTCTTGCCTAAACCTCAGATAAGCAGACGTGGAGCATTTTCTTGAGACTATACACTCTTTATCTGTGATTCTAGGTCTATGTAATTGTGGATGGAGTCTAATGTGTGGTCCATTTGCTTCATTAATGGGGCAGGCGCAAGCCGCTCAGCCAAGAAAACGTCTATTGTTCTCTTTACCTTCCCGTTTTTAATGTGTAGCATTAGTCCAGCAGTTGTTAGTGCTAGACCATAGTGCTTTGGTGATGGTCAAATGACAAAGTCTTAATAGAATATAGTGGGAAGAGCAGGACAAAGGTAGGCAATGTTCAGCTGGATGCAGCCAATTTCTGTGTGAGAGGCCTGCCTAAAAACCCTATTCATAGGCCGTCTAATGCTGGTGTGTAATTAAATGTGATTACTGGAGCAGAGGGCTCCTTTCTCCCTCTCTGAGGGCCACACACAGGACTGGAGGTAGCGTGCATGCGCTCATTAAGGAGCCGCTAACAGACGCACACAAGCAAGGCATACCTAAAAATCCAAGCCATATCTCTCTCCTTGACACACACACAAACATAAACAGAGGTAAAAAAAAATAATAATTTAGCAGCAAAATGTCAACTTCTCAGGCGCCGATCGTTTTTTTTTCTCAAACATCAAGTAGCCTGTAATTTTTCAGCAACACTAAAGACGTGAATTGGAGTTGCAAACCTGGCGGTTTTCAGCCAAAAAGCACAAAAACAAATCAAGTAATACGGCCGTAAATACAAATCAGGGCATCATGTCAGTGATAATCAGAAGTCAAACAACCAGGAATATAAACAAAAATCAATTATCCATACACACACACGCATACGCGGACACACACACCTTGTCTGGCCGGCTCTCCGGTCTAGTTTCCTGGGCAGACACGGTCCCCTGGTGCTCATGGGAAATAGTGAGTATGGCAGGCCCCACAAAGGCGTCCTTTCAGCCGCCCGCATGCTTGACCTGTGCAGGGTCATCGCTCTGCTTTGTGCCCCGTGACCCCTGAGTGACCCGGGGTCACAAGGAGGGCCTGAGGTCAAATCCAGATGCCTGCGTCTAATTTCGCCCCAACTGGGTTATCCGTCCAAATCTGCCCTAAAATTTGCCCCCTCATCCTCTCCAACCCCCCACCCCAACCCAGCATTACATGCACACATGACTGAGTCCCATAGAAGCACACAGGTACTCTGCAGTCTAATTGGACTACTGTGGAGTGGAGCTCTCTCTTGACACACACACACACACACACACGCACACACACACACATATATACAAACAGGCCTGACCCCTGTAACTGCACTAATACCCCATCCACTGGCCTTTGGTCTATCTTGAGGGATTAGGTGCAGAAAGACACACATACAAGCGTAGAGATACACGCACACACACACACACACTTAAGCGCAGCAGGCCTGGCCCGGGGTCTACCTTGAGGGATTAGGTGCAGAGAGACGGGACCCTCCAGCCAATCAACCGGTCTGTCACATTGATTTTGAGGGGTCATTGGTGCACAAGGACCAGGGTTTTCCTGTCTTAACCTCTCTGATCACACACATATGCGGACACACATACTCATTCATATGCACATATAATGACAAGAAACTTAATTTATACTGAAACACTATACTTATATTAAAGCAGTGTGAGAATGGTAAGCAGTACAAAAATGTATAAATGGAGAGGGCATGTTAAAATAAGATTTAAAACACAAATGCAAAGTCTGTGCAAAGTGAAATAAGTGTTTTGAAGTGAATTTTAGGGAGATAAAACAATCACAAGCACATACAATAAAATACAATTAAAAATCCCCCTTTCCGCTAAATCACATCCCTGCTTCTGAAAATCCTTCATTCCCAGAGGGAAAGCACACCAAGCTAGGGAAAAGCTCCCAGGTCAGCCCCTCCCTCCTCATTTGCAACCCCAAGCTCCTTTTTCTCTTTCCTGGTCAAACAACACAATAGTTTTCTATCACAGAGGGAACACAACAGGCGCTTTAGCTGCGAAAATAAACCGGCAAGTGCCAGTAACATTTCAGGTGCTTGAGCTGAATGTTTTCTCTGACGTCATCTACGACTGGCCTGTTCTGTTTTAGCCTATTTTGTTCCCCGTCACACCTTCAGCCCCCACATCCCCCTGTTTCCCTTTCCTGAGGGGAATCTGGAAAAACAGGATTCTTGCATGTATATTGGTATTATTATGATTACAAATCCCTCAGTGGTGGAAGAAGTACCCTTAAAGTAAATCTCTTCATTCAAAATCTTCTTTAAGAACAGTACCAGCAAAATGTACTTAAATATCAGAAGTACGGAAAAGCTAATCATTCTACCAATTTCAGCTGTGAGCAATTGGTTAAATGACACCATCAGGGAAGTTTAGAGAGAATATGTCTTTTGTAGAACTGCTCTCAATTCGTGGCCATCTGAAACATTGCACAGGACCCCAGGTACATACAGTAGTTGGTCATCACTAGTTTAATTGCTCCAAATCAAAGATAACATTACCTCTAATGTCTTTATAATCAATATGTATATTATATAATACAACATAGCGAATGTAGAAGAAGAAGAAAGTAGAAGTAAAACAGAGAGACAGTGGGTGCAATGGCACTACATGTACTGCCATTGTATTACCACTAGTGGGCGCCCAAGTATTTCACTGGTATTGAAACGTGCATGCTGTGTTGTCTTCTCTCACGTCCTCGACTGCAGTCCTACTTCCTGGATACGCGTTCAGACAACAGCCAAGTTGGATTGGATTTATCATTTTAACGAGTGTCCGCAACCGGTAACGTTATATACACACACGAAAACCCATTTCCAATAGTAAAATAGCTATTATTACCGCGACATTTCCCATGATAACGTAAAAAGGACAACGAGGCGGTGGGCGCAGAAGTCAGTTAATGAAACCACAAACGGTAAAGTTAGCTTGTTAGCTAAACGTTTTAATCCTTGTTGCTATTTTACTAAAACTAATGTTAAGTTGTATATTTGTATTTGGTAGCAGGGTTTTCTATAAAAGCTAAGATATATAGAAGTGGGAAATGTTAAACTCAATTGTCTGTTTACCCCCAGAGCGCCACGTCATTGATCGGTGGAGGACGCGGTGAAACACACCCCGCAATTTAAAGGAGTCCCCGCTTCAAATTTGCAGTCACATCTCAACCATATACGTCAGTCTGCGCCTGTTTACCCGCTGTTTGACTGTTAATTATCGAGGGGAGGAAGAGTCAGTTGGCGGGTCAAAATGACGGCGTCAAACTGGGGTCTCATCATGAACGTGGTGAACAGCATCGTTGGAGTCAGTGTGCTCACCATGCCCTTCTGCTTCAAACAGGTGCGTCACCTGCGGCTGGGCATTTTACTGAAAGACCTAAACAGTCCTGTAGAACAGCCCTGCGGCAAATGTTACCTTCATGGAGGTTACACGTCTCAGTTTTTGTTGAAATTGTTTTAGAGAAGTGCAGATTTTGGACACACATGTTTGTCTTTGTTATACTTAGTTTAATATAATATGGTGATAAGAAATCAGCCTCCAGCAGTACATTTTGATAGCACCACAAACTACATCCTATATGTTGGTGACAGACCGTGTTCCACATGTTGTCACTGCACAGGGGTGCTAGTGTGAAGTGAAATTTGAATGACAGCCTTAATAGCCTGTCGACTTTCTCGTTAGATCAATGGATGCTTGTTGGAACATAAACAGCTTCTCAGCTGGCTGTGAGACCGCAATGTGAGTCTGTTGGCCCCCGTTCAATCATTTCTGAACCATTGTTTACATAGCAAAACCACCGATACTCAAAAAAGTCTTGTTTAAAACATTCGGTGCTTGCAAAAGTTCTCCCTAACTACCCTCCAACAAGTTGCTTTAGGGCAGGTCTTTACCATCAAACCATTTGTATGAAGTAAAGTAAAAGATGTATTTATAAAATATCTTTCACAGTGTGACTGGAGGAAACTACACTTAACAAATATCTAAGAACTTTTATCTTTGCAGGCATTTTCAATTTGTTCATGTAATACCTCACATATTTGTTCTGTGAGATAACAACCATTTTTGTTTTACCTTTGGTCATGTACTCTTTTGGGAGGTTGTGTCTGAGTTAATTGGTATCAAGTTGCCAGGTAGTCAAATGTCAATAGAAATGAGCTGCTTTTGGCATTGCATGCATCGATTTAGGCTTTCCTTTGACCATGCACTGAATTCAAATAGGTCTCTGTTATTGTTTCAGCACATGCTCTCTGGAAGCTAATTGTTCTCTTCCTGTTATGTACAAACTGCCATGCTAAACTCTTGTGGTTTATGGAATCTGTGTCATTTCTCTGTTATTCATGTTTGGTCGATATCCTGTGGAAGGTTAATTCTTCTGTTAGATCATATAAACAACCATATATGTTTTCTACGAGGACTGTTGTTGCCACTCTGACTCTTCGGCAGGGCATCAACGGTACCAGGGTCATTTATAATTATTTTATATATAATCAGTGTATAATTTTGTGTTTTGTATTGTAGTAAGGTGACCAGATTTCAGGACAAGATTATGGAAGTATGTTTCACTTAAAAATGTTTCCTCTGTCCTCCTACAGTGTGGGATAGTGCTGGGAACTATACTGTTGTTTTCCTGTTCATGGATGACCCACAAGTCTTGCATGTTCCTGGTTCACACAGCCAGCAACACCAAACGAAGGACCTATGCGGGATTGGGTGAGACTCAGTAACAATGAGTGACATTTCTTTGTAACTAGATTTAAAATGTGCTGCTTTATATTGCATTATTGTGTACACTAGAGTACACTCATATTCATGTTTTGCAGCAGAAACCTCTGATTGTTGTTAGTTAGCAGTAGCAACAAGAGCCACTGAAATTGAACGGTTGAAGTATTAGACAAAGAACATTGATTGAAACCTTGAACCCATTAAAGCCTATAATCAAACATACATTTTTCAGATTCCACCTCCTGTACTGTAGCACACTGATAACCAGTATGTTATGGATGCTACATAAGCAAAGTCACTTTGTTTTACAGACTAGTTTAAGGACACCACCATCCGTTTGCCCACATGTACATGCTAACATCACTCCCTTCTCTGCAGCCTTCCATGCTTACGGGAAACCTGGAAAAATGCTGGTGGAGACGAGGCAAGTCTTATTATTTGTTCACAACACCCCTTCTACTGATACAATGACGACTTCTTCAAATAATTTTAGACTTTAAAAAGTGTAAAGGGGTTCAGATGATCAAGGCCACCAAGCGTATATAGAAATCAAATATATCAAAGGTATGATAATTCAAAGGTAAAATACAATTGATGAATTTACATCCCCATTCATAGGCATTATTAATAGCTTTCACCTGACTCCTGGTCCTCTCTCTCTTTGTCCATGCAGTATGATCGGTTTGATGTTGGGGACCTGCATCGCCTTCTATGTGGTCATTGCTGATTTGGGCTCAAGTTTCTTTGCTCAGCTGTTGGGTTTACAGGTTTGAAAACATGACTTTTAAAAAAGTATTATAAAGTTTTTGATGATATTCTCAAGAAATATAACAACGTATTTCGTTATCTTGTACAGGTGACGGGCAGTTTTCGCGTGCTGCTGCTCATCGCTGTGTCTCTGTTCATCGTGCTCCCGCTGAGTCTGCAGAGGAACATGATGTCCTCCATCCAGTCCTTCTCTGCTATGGCACTCATCTTCTACACCTTCTTTATGTTCACGGTGAGCCCACCACCACATAGAGAGCCAGTCTTTGCAGCTAATGTGCCTTAGATGTCTGTAGAAATACATGTAAGTTACACAGTCAACATTCAAAAGGGGGAACTGCTGTAAAGAGTATATTAACATTACAGTACAATAGGGTAGGTAAAATCCTGTTAAACGGACCCTTTTTAAGGGACCTGAACAAGCTAGCGTCAGTCTGTTTTTCTCCTAAACACAATTTTGTTCCACAAAAGTTGATAATGAGTCACCGTAGTGAGAAGAAGCTGCAGCTCTGCATCAACGTCTCTGGAGCTTTTCACCCAGTGAGGAAATTCATTCAGCTACAGCGAAGTCATTAATTCAGTCTTTACCCAAAGCTTGTGACCATAGGTGAGTGTTGGAATATAAATTGAGGGTTCCACCCTCAGCTCATGCTATTGACGGGTAATTGCTGGTAACTTTCTGGTATTAACTTGCCTCCTATTGATTGGGAAGTACACATTGATAGTTTGTTCAGATCTGCTACAAATCTACAGGTCTTTCTCAAATACATTGTATATTTTTATACTACAGACTCTTTTATAAGCTGCATAATAGCTGATTTTCAGAATGCTTTTAGGAACTGTGTCATTGTGTTATATTGTATTACTTTGTATTTGCTCTATTGTACAGAACAACTGTAGCTGCTGCTCATTAACACTATTGTCTTGTTCCTCTATTTTAAAGAGCAAATCTACACTAAATCACATCAGGATGAAAACAATTGCTGCACTGTGTTTTATAGGCCCAGGAAAAGGTGTTCTTCTGGGAAATACACACCACTTAGAAAGTGGTCCGTTTTTGCTACGAGAGACACAACTGCACAATGAAGAGTCCAATGTTGCTATAATTAATCTTGCAATCACTTAATGAAGACACACAGCCCTGCAGCCATTACCACTTATTTAGCAACTACTACTAAACACGCTGGCACCGCTCCTTCCCCTTTATTCCATTATTTACTCAGAGTTTGAATGTTAGAGACGAGTCTAGCAGCCGTTTCCTACCTCATGTGATTCAGCTCATTTGCTATTAAAATATGCTCACACAGAGTTTGCGTGCTAACTAATCTGTACTCTTGCTTTCACAGACTTTCAAAACTGCTGTTTACAGTCTCTCTGCAGGATGTGACTTTTAGTTGCATACCATGGTGATAACCTGAAGCAGTTGTGTGCTTGTGTGTCTGGCTTTAGATCCAGGCCCGGCCTGGCCCAGCCCGGTCCAGTTCAAACCCCTCACCTTCTAACTATAAAAAATCTACCCCCCATTTTGCTTTTCCCTCCCTTCCCTTTCTCCCCGTTGCACTACTTGTCCTCTTCTCCCTTGTGTTCTGCCTTCCCCTCATTTTTCGCTTCCTACTTTATCTCCCCTTCTGTACCCTTTTTCCTCGCTTCCCTTTCTCCTGCCCCGCTGCTGTGTCTTCTGCCGGTGCTGTAGATAGTGTTGTCGTCTCTGCGCTACGGCATAATCTCAGGGTCCTGGGTGGAGCGGGTTCACCTGTGGCGCATGAAGGGCGTCATTCAGTGCCTGCCTATTATCGCCACAACCTTCTGCTGTCACCCGTAAGTAAACTCTGGAAACCACCCCCAGTATAACACCACCATAAGGGCAGTGGAGGGGGGGTGCAGAGTGCCAATTTTGGAGCTTAAGGAAGGAAACTTGATGTTTCCCTGCAACTTAATGCTCTGAACCCCCCCCTCCCAACTACCCAAACCTTCCGCCCACTCCTCCCCATATCACCTTTCATTCGGGTTTGGTCTGAGCCATGTCAGCTTTGTGAATGTGTGTGTTTGTGTGATTTTGGTGGCAGTGGTAATAAGGCAGAGAGGTGTAGCATGAACAATTTAAGTTTGTCTTCCCTCCGACTCCCGCCCCCACCCTGGATGAACAGCCTGGATCTGGGTGTTGGAGGCTGGAGGGTTAGAGAGTTTTTGTGCACTTTTTATAAGGTAACAAAAGGAGCAAGATGATGGAAAGAAACACACATGCTGAGTGAAAACCTGTGAGTTTAGTTTTTCATTAAACTCTCTTTCCTCGTTTTTTATTTTATTCATCATTACTCTCCTCAATCAATTGATTTTAGCTATGACAGGTTTTTGTTCAGTTTGGGGTTTCTATGTCTCTTTCTTCATTTTCTCTGGTTTCCTGTCCTCATTCATTACTTTCATTAGCTGTCTGTGAGCCGTCAGCATGGGTGCAGCCCCCTCTCTCTTCCTCACACTCTTCCTCCACTTGTGTTTATTTGGTTTGGGCTGTAACTCCCCCCTCCTTCCCCTTAGATGGTGCTGTCCTCATTCAAACATGGGCTGCTCAGTGGCTGGTGGCTAGGGCAGGTCAATATGGTGCGCTGGGAGGGTGTGTTTCGCTGTCTCCCCATCTGTGGGATGGCCTTCGCCTGTCAGTCGTAAGTACTCCACCTGCACAGGACTGTGTAATTCAAACCTCTGTCAAACAAAAGAATGTAAAGAACCCTCAAGTTGGCAGCTCATTGATTCAGACCATTTGACTATAAGATCATGTGGTGGGTAGATGGTCAAACGGGGGCTTTTCTCAAACTCCTGCAGTGAACTGAATATTTTATTGCTGCATGTAGGAATTTAGACACATCATAATTAATGCATGGATACTTGCATCATTCCTGAAAGTAGTGGGGGGGTTGGTAACATGTAAAGAAACACAGATTTGTGGTTGAGATGGGATGGTTGGGACTGAAATCAGATTTGTAAGCGGAGGCTGCTTATTCTGCTAATATGCTTTTCACAGTCAGCTCATCCATTCTTACACGGCTGGATCTCCTCTCTCTTTAATTATAGTTTTTCCCTTTGTCACAAGACTTAAACTTCTTAAGGTTTCTTAGTGTAGAAAAATGAACCATATTTATTGATACTGAGGATTGATGTTATTGCTCTGGATGTCCAAGTAGACGTATGAGCACTTTCTTAAAAAGAGAAAACAACTTTCTTCTTTTCGGCACTTTCAAATCAGCTTTTCGGATTTAAGATTAAAATGAGCAACGTAGCTGGTGTGGTAAATATTGCACGTATTTATTTTGCAAAATATTGAGGGGTTTGCGCCCTGATCTTTTCATTCCATTAACTTTCCCATTAGTGTCTGCAAAGATTACATCACTACGTTTTAATTCGCTTTCTCGAGAGCTTCTCGAAGATATATTATTCATTCATTTCTCCCCTTTCACCCATCTGCATGTTCAATCACTGCCTCTTTTGTCCTGTCCTGTAAGCTTTAGTGCTTGCTCTGGGTTAGCGGTGAGTTGAGAGGGCGAAGGTTAGCGTGTGAAGGTCTAATGGGATCCGGGTGTAGGAAGCCTTATCATCGATTTGACTGCAGCGCCGGGGAAAGATGTAGGGGAGTGTTACGGTGAGGTCATTAGGGGCCAGGTGTATGGGTTTGTTTGTGTGAGGGAGAGTGAGGTAAGTGGCAGGAGTGGGTGACTGTAGCCCTGAGACTGAAACGACACTTTAATTAATGTAATCGCACAAAGCCAACATAATATTATGGTATAGCGGGTGTGCTCATTAGCAAGTGAGGTGTGCGTATGCTTAAAGAGGAAGAAAGTGTGCGCTTGTGTGTATTTATGCATGTGTGTTTTGTGCGTCAGCTCCCACTAGCAGTGCTGAGTGATATTTGGCAGGATGATTTTTTTGGCCTGTGGTCAGGCAGAGCGAAGCGAGCGCTCCGTTAGGTGGCAGGCGGCTTAAGCCAAACCACTAATCAACACATTGGACCGCGGCCATCTTACGGACACACACTGATGTATTCACAGGCTGATTAAAAAGCTCTCAGCACATTGGATTTTTATTACATTCATGAAATGTGTTTACTTTCAGTTAAAACATTACTTAACATCACCATTATGACGGGATGGGAGCTGGCCCTGTTGTTTCTTGGCTGCACGTTTGGAGAGCGAGGAGCAGTTAGCGCATAATAGAGAGACATAAGAAAAACATGTGCGGCAAAAATGTCCCTCTGTGATACTACCGTCCAAATACTTTAAACTCCAAGTCCATTATACTGTCTACGCATTCTGTAGCCATCTGCACACACACACACTTCCTCACATTCCCTCAGAAGTTGTTCTCTATCATATTCCCTCAGATTAAGGGCAGCGTCAAAGCAAATAAAAACACATTAGCCTCAGAGTCAGAACTATCGAGTGACCATTAGATGCTTTAGCCCCCCACTTACAATATGCTGTTTTATTTAACCTTGGCAATGAGATTTACTGGTTTGCGGATTAAACAAGCGTCAAGGAACAGCACCACAGGACAGCGCCTGCTCATAAAACCAGAGTGTGTGAAAGAGAGACAGGCAAAGACAGAGCAAGAGGCAGAGAAAGTTATGGTTTCCTGCTCTCTCTCTCTCATTTCTTCTCTCTTTCCTTTCACATACATATGGGAGAAGGAGAGAGAGAGAGAGAGAGAGAGGAGGCGAGCACAAAGAGTCTGCCAGGAAAGTTTATAATGCTCTAAAACCTGCCAGGCACTAGCTGTTAAATATAAGCCTGTAAATTCACTGGTTAATGTGCCGATGGTCACCTCCTCGCCTCTCACAATCTTTTCTAGTGCAGAGCAGAAATGACACACGACACCAGACAGACGCACAGTCTCAGGTTCAACGTCAGCACGACTTGACTACTGTCACCCATTCCGTCACACACACACACTCACACACACACCGAACCAACACGTCCTACATCCCTCCCTTCACTGCCATTACATTGTTTCCATCTACTCATATTATAAAACTGTAATTTTTGCTTCCATAAAATCTTTGAATGATAGTTTTTCATAAATATTGACATGGTTAATGTTCATAAACCCACATGGCTGTAAACCTGTTGCATTCATGTGTATGTCAGATGAACGGACGGATCTGCTGCAGCTTATTTATTTCTATTTATATGAGTTTGGGGCCCATTGTTTCATGATCAAACAATAATCCATCACTTAATGATTCAATTAAGGAAGGTTAATACAAATAATGATGATTATTATAATTGATTGATTGTTTCTTATCACCAATAAGTCGATGGGTATGAGCTTGAGCCAGCATGTTGATCCAAACAAGTGCAGCCGTGTGCCCACACAGCGTTTTCTCTGAACGCCATTGTCTTTGTTTCCAATGAAGAGCGAGCGTGTGCCGCCGCCTCCAGAAAAAGCATTTGTACTTTTACTAGGGAATTCAATTAATTGGCAAATAACCCAGTATACATTTCCAATAAAGCTCATCATACATTTATATTATGGAATCAATCAAATATGAAATCAGACTTCAGCTCAGTAAATGTCGAAGTTTATACTTTAATGGGCTAAACAGGCAAAACGAACCCACTTGTCTTTGTAGGGTTCTCACAAGGACACGAGGAGAGTGACGCATCATTTGATTGATCGTCTGCTCATTCAGAAATTTAATACAAAACAGTTACCAGAATCAAATTTGAACTAAGAATGTTACATGCAACCTTATTTCAGCAGAGAAAACCCCACCTTTGCTGATTCATGTAACATCTATGGGACCTTTTATCCTGACTTTATTACCCAGAATTCACTCCTCACAGCAGTTTGTCCGTTAATCCAAACTGCACATGAATGCACAGCGACAGTCCCAGTGTGGCCCAGTGTCAGGCAGCATGCAGACTGTGTTGGGCTGCTTGTCTCTCACAGGCAGGTGCTGCCGACCTACGACAGCCTGGACGAGCCGTCCGTCAAACGCATGAGCACCATCTTCACCTCGGCCCTCAACGTGGTCACCATCTTCTACATCACCGTGAGTGGCAACACACTTCCACCAGCCGTGTTATCCTGATAGTTTCAATTCAGTGCCTCAAAAAATTTACGAGCTATTGTATAAATCTCACAGAACTTTACATTCGTATCAGCTTGGCAATATGTTACTTCTGTCATTAAAAGGGGTTTAAAGGTCGCATCTGAGAGCACTGTAGATATCTTATGCATGTGCACACAATTTGATGTGGAAAACAACAAGGACCATTATCACCTCTCTAAAATTCATAATTTTCTTGTGCTCTTGGATTCCTTTATGTACACCAACCTTTTTCATCTCCCTCCCTCCAGGTTGGCTTTTTTGGCTACGTAAGCTTCACAGAGGTCATTGCGGGCAACGTGTTAATGAACTTCCCTTCCAACCTGGTGACCGAGATGATCCGCGTGGGCTTCATGATGTCTGTGGCTGTTGGATTCCCCATGATGATCTTGCCGTGCCGCCAGGCCATCAACACTATGCTTTTTGAGCAGCAGGTGAGCTGTGGAGGATACACAGACCGCTATGTCAGGGATTTTGAGTGGTGATGTTTTCAGAACCAAGAAACTAAAATCAAATCAAGTCAAATGCATTTGTAAATTTTAGAGTTTTTAGTTTTCCATTTTGAAACTTTTGTCCTTCCTGTCATTCCCTCATTTTTATCTGCCTCGCAGCAGAAGGATGGGACGTTTGCTGCCGGGGGATACATGCCTCCTCTGCGCTTCAAGATGATCACCCTCTGTATTGTGTTCGGCACCATGCTGGGAGGCATTCTCATCCCCAACGGTACTTCCTGTGTCTATGTGTGAACAATCGGGCATGGTTTGAATAGATTGAAATTAAATGTATGCAGCTCGCTGACTGGAGGTCTTTAATGTGCATGTGCTCCTTTATGTGGGCGGAGTAGCTGGGGAGCTTTACGACACGTGTGAATGTGACTTTACGAGTCAGTGACTGTCACACTCTAACACAGTCCTTAAATCAGGGCCCTAACTTTTATCTCTTTTTAGACGGACAGACAGGAAGATAGGCCTGTTATTCTCACAGACCTTCATTCTCACAAACACTCACACACACAGATCCGTGTACAAACTAATATTGGCTCAACGTCAGGTTCTTTGAGTCTTTTCTGCCCTCTCAAAACAGAAACAAAATGGTGGCCATGTAAAGGTTAGCATGGGTTTATGTTTTATTCATCCTTTTATATGGGAGCTGTTTGTTAAACTTTTGATTGGGTGGACACATGGACACACACACAGATCTTGTTTGGCTGGCTCTACGTGTGTCTAATCAGACTAATAGACTGGGGAGAAGGGAGGTAAGGACCCCGGGGAGAATGGACACTAAATCTGAGGGAGACAATATGGTGTCCGTCCTCTGGATAAACGATGGTTTTCCGGGCCAGACGCCCAGCCAGCCCAGTCCACTGAGACAGGGGGTGGGGGTTCGCTCGCTGCTGCCAGGAGCAGGGTGCCATGGATGGGAGCCTGGAGCATGGGGTGGGCGGGTGCTGGATAAAAGAGGCAATGGCAGGTATGAATGGAGCAGGCAAAGGAGCAAGGATTTGGGGAATTGCTGTGAGGTTTTTTCTTCTTGCAAAAGAGATACAGGACAACCCACAAACTCTTCTTCTCTGCCAGTGTGTATTTTTACTTCACTTCACACAAATCAGTTGATATTTAAACAACATATCCATCACTTTTGTCCAAAACTGTTTATGCTTTAGTTTTCTGTAATTATTTCCATCGCTTATGTTCAGCTAATACTTATAAAAACAATTCAATAATCATCAAAAATAATGCTTTTGCTTTAATTTCACTTGTTCAATATTTGAACAATGCAACTGCAAACCCCCCTGCTTGGGAAATCACCATTCTTGCAGGACTGTGCAAATCATCTCTGCTTCTGTTTCTCTCTTCAGTGGAAACCATCCTTGGTCTGACTGGAGCCACCATGGGCAGCCTCATCTGCTTCATATGCCCTGCCCTCATCTACAGGAAGATCCAGAAGAATGGCGTCATAGCTCAGGTAACATAGTCAGAAATCGCGCTTTCGTAATTATTTACTCATTTGAAAATACTGTTGTTCACCCTTTCCATTTCGTGTCTCCTATTTCTCACTGGCCATCAGCTCGTGCTTTTGGTAGGTCTTGGCATCCTTCTGATCAGCACCTTCACCACCCTCTCGATCTCGGCCAGTAGTCCCCGCAGCAGAGTCGTAGCTCCTCCTGCTCCTGCACCTGACAAGAACAACCTGCAACTACCGGACATCCCTGAGCTGCACGGTAAAGATCATGACATGTGCTAATGGCAGGCACCGACTTACAAACTTAATGAACTGTGGATGAACGTGGTTTACTAATGAGCCATGGAAACATTCTCCTCAATGAGCCAGAGCCAGGGTTGTCTGGAGCATCGGAGATGGGATGGCAGTACTGCATGTCATTATTTCTTATAAAGGGCACCAGTGGCAGGAGAGACATGTTTACTTCTCATTTTATTTTCAAAGTCGTGGACTGCGGCACACTAAAAGAGCAACGCAAAGAGAATGTGAGCTTGTAGCAAGGGGCCAGAAAACAAAGACGCAAAGCTACAGCAGGAAAAAAAGGGTGTTTCTTTCATCTTCATAAGAAGAAATGATGGAGACAGACAGAGCGGCTGATAGACAGACAGGCAGGGTGAGGAGATAACCTTTTGATAAAATCAGAGAGCAGCGCTGAGTGCTTGACATTGATGGAGTGAGAGTGATGCCCTTCAAACACCAGCAGTTTCTCTCCACCCCTCTATCTCTGTGCGTTTCTCCTGTCACCCCCTCCCCCCAAATCACATTGTCTACACCCCCCTGTCCTCCCATCTCCAGTGGCAGTTATAAAATGCCTGAAGCTCCGTCTGTATTAAGGGAAGGAGGTAACATGGGTTTGGGAGGGTACCTGGTTGCAGACAGAACACATGGAGATGAGAAGGAAGTGGAAACCTGCATGTGAATGTTTTCAGTTTTAGGTTGAAATAGAGATAAAGAGATATCTCAAGGAGTCCAGATAGTTCTTCCACGCCAGCCTCCAGTTTCACTTCCTCTCCTTACCATATGGTTTTGCAACATCTTCAATAACTTTTAACCATCTTTGCTCTAAGTAAAATCTATCCGACAACCCCACCTGTTTCCGGTGTGTCGCTGTCTATTAGAATTCATCTCAATGTCCCCCCTCTCTGTTATATCATACCTGAAGAAATGTGCCTGTCTTACCATTGCCAGTATTTGCTGCCACCTAGTGGACGCACTCTTCAGAAAGACATCTATGTAAAATCAAATACAGTTCAGTGTGTCAGTAAGCGCAATCCGTGTGAGTTGGTGCTATTTTATATTAAGGTTAGCAGTTAGTATGTGTCATAGAGAATCATAGTCAGGGCTTAATATCATGCAATACAACAAAGTAATGTTAGACAAAGGAAATACTGGAATAAACAGGGTGTCACATTTATGGTTTCATAGTTTAGCAGCAGTAGAATGTCTCATATTTTTCATACTGACTGTAAAAGCTGTGGGAATGCAGCTGTGGTTAATAATCATCAGCAATAAACAAGAAAAACAGTGTGAAAAGTGTTTGTATGGCTTTACAAGGTTTATGGAAGGAATCCCTGTTTGACAGAAGAATTTTGGGATTATGTTTATCTGACATCACATTTTCTGAGATGTGATATCTGGCTGCACTAGTTTGTCATAACATTTGTTTTGTGTGTCTGCGTTTAGACAATCCTCTAAACAAGAAGTCAGCTGGAATAGAAGAACCTGACCTCCCAGCTGTGGAGATGGTACAACCCGAAAAGAGGGAGCCAGCTGAACCCCCCCAGATTATAGGACCAGTGGAACTACCGGAGAGGAAGAATGATGAAGAGGTGCAGTTGGACCGTCCTGATGCTGGTAAGTAATACCTGAACCAGTGATCAAACGTTATCTGCTTCTACTGGGAGCTCTGTGGAATTAGTCTTGTCTTTTCACTCAGGCGTGGCTGTGCCCGAGGGGGAGGCCCATCGTCATGAACCACCCATCCCTCATGACCAGGTCCAGGTAGACACAAGAAAGAACATTGCAGAGTTGGAAGAGGACAACAAGCAACTGCTTCCTCCTGCTGGAGGACATGAGGAAGGATTCAGAAGTGATCAAGAGCAAGGTTTAGGGCACGCTGTGGAGGTAGGTGACAAAAAAGAGGAAGAGAAACAGAAACCTGTTGAGGTGCCGGTGAAGAGAGAGGAAGTGGACCTGGGTGGAGGGGAAGTCCTGTCCAATGAGGTGTTTGAGAAGCTGGCTGGAGAAGCAGAGAAGAAGCAAAAAGATGGAGACAAGCTGGATGCTGTGAAAGATCACCTTGCTGCTGTAGCCAATCAGAATGTGGTGGAACAAGACAACAAAGTGGACATCGCTGCAGAGGCAGCTGGGAAACGTGAGTATTTGGCTGATGTTTTTCTATAACTGTGTCGCAGTATCACTTTGGTGACAAGGAAAAAGTAACTGTAACCTTTATTATTTGGTGCTATTTCAGTTGCACTTCCTGGAGCAGAGCATCATCCTGCTGCAGACGATGTGCAAGCTGCGGACGGCAAAGATGCAGCAGATGAGAAGATGGACGGTGAGTGAAGAAAACAGTTTTAAAATCTCAGGGAGAAGACAGAACTCTAATAGTCTCACATTCTGTGAGATAAAAGATAAGTAAAAGAAAGCACCCTAAAAGAAGTTGCGCTGCAGGTCGTCACTTAAACTCTTTAAATTCACTAGTTGATTGGACCACACACTTTCCAGAACATAAAATATTCGCATGGAGCTAAATACAGTTTGATAGTAAACCGTTTGAAACCAGGATGTTCTTTATCAATTGCAATCAGAGAGCTTTTCAACAATCACACAGAACAACTATAACCTGGAAGGTGAGTGGACACCCATACCCACGGACCAGAATGCAATGCAGGAGCTGCACTGTTGGGATAATACAGTGGCCCCTTTTGTCAGAAATAAAATGACTGTCCCACTCTGCTTGTTGTATCTCTGTAATCTCATCGCTACGATCTGTTCTTGCTCATTGCACCTATTATAATTTTGAAGGTGCGTCGGTGTAAAGCGCAGGAGAAATCCATCTCTTTCTCTTACCTTCTGCCCTTGCTTGAAACACTTGGCTGTCTTTTTTAGCTTTTGTTGACTTTCTTATTCTGTTGTTTACTTTTGCCCTCTCTCTCCTTCTCCATCTGTACCCCTTTGTTCTTTCTTTCTTTCTCTGGCGGACTCCTATCACAGTGATAAAAAAGCTGGTTGCAGGTATGAAGTCCCTCTTGCCTTATCATATCTCTATCTTGGTCTATTGATTAAATGTCTGTAATTCACAAAGCAGGCTATCCATCTTTAAAGTTTATAGATAATTCTATACAAACCCCCTCCTCCTCCTTTAACATAGTTCTAGTGTATCTACAGCTCTTGCTGCTCCTACTATATTTTAAAGATGTATGGTTGAACTGATCTGTTTACAGGCCATAGAGGGAATGTAGTCCATTCCCTTCCCTTTTCACATCAGGACTGGCCCTAGATCATTCTAACTCGGCTTTTACAGATCCCAAACTACTGCAAATGAAGAGCAGCGTGCGGCTTGTTGTTAATCAAGTGTTTCTTCCTCCATGTAGAGGGCCAGTTGGACCATGCAGTGCTGCTGCAGGTGATACAGAAGCAGCAGGAGCAACAGATGAGACTTCTTGACCAGCAGGCGAAACTTCTGGCTGTCATAGAAGAGCAGCACAAGGAGATCCACCAAAAACAGCCTGCTGGTGCGTATACATATGGAATGAACTGAGATAAATGTGACAATAACTCTGTTTACATGGACCACAACAATATTCCATATCAGCAAATATTTCCATCAAGTTGTTTACATTCTTTGCTTATTGAATATTCCATTCATATACCCATTTACTCCAATAGGACCTCATAGCAGGATTAAGGTGTATACATGTCAGCAACGCACTTTAATAATGCATTTAGGATATGAATACTCCACATCAGTGTTTTATTGAGAGTTTTTTCTTAATCGGTTTCATATTGGATTAATGCTGTCAATGTAAACCCAGTCATACTGTTTGTGACTTAAAGGGGCTGCTCCTGAAGGTGAGGCAGAGAAGGGAATCCAGGAGCACATGGAGGGAATGGAAGGTGGAGCAGCAAAGCTCAGAGATTCTGGCCTGGCCTCAGACATGAAGCAACCTAAGGAGGAAGCAGCAGTTGGAGCTCTGCAAGCTGATGCCGCTGAGCCTCATGCTGTAGCCCAGAATCCAGAAGAAGATAAAGGAGCTGTGGTTGGGGCGGCTAAATTAGCTGTTCCAGCAGCTTACCACGAAAATAACCGCGCAAACCCAGTTGCACCTGGAGGAGAATCTCATAAGCAGAGTGAGCTGGGGGCGAGGGGGGTACCCCTGCGAAAGGAAATACCAGTTGACCATCAGCCTGCTCCTCAAAATGATCAGATTGCCCAAATGAAAGATGAGGAAAGCAACTTACACAAAGAAAAACTGAGAAGGGATCAGCTTGAAAAAGAAAGGATGGAGAAAGAACAGCTTGAGGCGGACCTAAAGGAAAAGATAGCCAGAGAGCAAGAAATGCATAATGAGCAAGCAGAAAAAATAGATAAAGAATTGCAGGCGAGATTAGAAAGAGAGCAGCTGGAGCGGGAGAGACAGGACAAGCTGGCCAGAGAACGAGAGGAGATAGCCAACAAAGAGAGGGTAGACAGAGAAGTGCGGGCCAGGGTGGAAAAGGAGCGACTGGACAGGGAGAGAAGGGAGAAGCTGGAGAGAGAAAGAGCTGCACAAGAGAAACTTGCACAGGAGAAGGCAGCAGAGGAGAGACGCCAGCAGGAGAAACAGAAAGCAGACAATGAAGTACTTGAGAGAGTGAGGAAAGAGAAGGAGGTGGAGGAGGTACGGGAGAGACTGGCCCAGCTGGAGCAAGCCGGAGAAGCCAAAAACGCTGGAAATGCTGTACAGGGGGCTCAGAGAGAAGACAATGAGGCTTTGAAGAAAGGAGGAAGAGACCTCAAAGTGAACGTTGCTGCTCAGGCGGACCCCAGAGAGGGTGTGGAAGACTGGGCCATCAAAGCTGAGGCTCACCCCCAGGGCTCCCACGAGAAGATGAGGGACCAGGGAGAGATGGATCTAAGGCGGAGGCGCAGGGCACTCGGGCCCAAAGAAGATGAAGGGCCTCCGGAGAAGCCTCGGGTGCCCAGGGGGGTGCATAGGCTGGAGCCCCTGCTAGAGCTGGGGGGCCCCGACCTGCACGTGGCCCTGGAGGAGCAGCTACTGGCTGGGGCAATGGTGCACTCACGGCAGATTAAGCAGACCTCAGAGGATAAGGAGGTGAAATAAGACAGTTTGTACTACCTGCAGAAATACTGTGGACATTGTTGCCTTACACTCACTCCTGCCTTCAGAAATGTTACGGACAAAGAAACCTTTTTTTTATCCATCTTTATACTGTGTTACTTTTGCCTACAAACCATGCACAACATCTTCTAAGAGGATGTGGAAGTTTGTATCACCCTGGAAATAATCCAAAGTCCTTATTAAAGAACAAAGAGTTTGTAAATATTAACTTATTTTTGTGTTGTGGGGGAGAATTTTAAAATGAGGTTTCTATTGAAACTTATAGACATCTATGCAAATCCCATTCTAAAGAGTGTGTTGGCAAATATTGAATGAATATGGAATGTGAGTGTTTAATTTCTTTTTTTCTTTTTCTTTCTGGAGGTTCTGTTTGCGCGCTATTGTTGTCTGGGCAGTTTTTGTGCATTCATTCGTCACATTGAGATGTAAATGTAAATACTGTAATCTATGTGATAATGTTCGTTTGAATCTCTGCCATGTGGTGTTTTCCTCTATACTTTCCAATGAAAGTAACTCGATTCCAATTCATGCTGGAGCTGCAAGGTGTAATGTCGCCTGACAGATTGATTAACTTGGTCCACTAGTTCCTAATCACTCAATCTTCACTGTCTAGTTAATATGTTAGTGCCTTGTAGCCAGCAGTGGTGATGTTTTATCAGTTTGCTTCCACTGGGCCTCTCTCGCTGTAACAGTAGAGTATTATGAGTTTTGTATATCAGGAGAATAGAGAAAGCGAATATCAACAACAATTTGTATGTAGTGTCTCTTAGTAAACTAAACTCTCTGAAAATCCCTCCGTCAATTAGCAGTTGAGCACATGTTGGACCTTTGCTTTGTACAAAAAGGCTATTTTTGGACTTTTTCTTGCATTGCTTTTCTGTACATTTCCTCATAATAAATACAATTTATATTACAACCAGAGAAATGAGTCTTTGTTCAGACAAAAGACGACAAGAATAGGCAGTTTATTATTGACATCTGCACATTACAGAATATATACAGAACATACGCATCAGTTCATTCACAGCACCAAGCAGTTAAAGTACTATGTTATCACGAGAGAATGACCCAAGCATCACACACTTTTTATATCTCTTCATGGAGTTATACAGTTGACTTTTAAAGGGGTTTGTCTTCAAACACATCCAGGATTGTTTCCATTCACTTTGCTTTTTTCTTGGCCTGTAAGAGAATGAAAATGTTTAAATGATGGCCATCTATCATTAAAATGGGTATTTCAGACTTTGCAACTTACTGCATTCACAAAGCAGGTCTTCAGTGCTTCAAATTCCTTAACACACAGGTCCTTTCTCAGTTCCTGTCTGCCTGTCGTGGTCGCTGAGACACACTTTCCATAAACTGTTGCCTGAATCACAGAGAAGACCAGACACCAGTCAATTACTCCTTGTGAGACTGACAGGTGAGTTTGTGATAGTTCACAATAAAAAATTGGATAAATATGCAAAATATCAACTATCCGGTTCTATTTCATTTGATCCTATTCTCTCTATATCTATCGATCTCTAGATATGTTTATGCCCATCATATTCCCTTTCTTTGTGTGGCACTGAGGGGCTGTAACTGACTTCATTGTGAAATCATGTTTAAAGAAATAAAGCTATGCACTCTATGAAAAGCTCATACATATTAAATTCAAAACAAAAAATGTAAAGACAACTGTGTTTATAGCTAAGCAACTTCATGAAAGTCTGATACATTGTCTTTAATACTTCCATGACTGTCATGTTCTTGTCATGTATGACCAGAAGCAAAACGCAGGAGATAATTGACTCACTTCAACCTATATTGGACATGCAGTTAAACGATCATGCTATAAACCACGTGGGATATTTGTGCTGTTTTGTAATTGATGTTCGTGTCGACTGGCTTCCATTGACAAGCAGCTACCTTAGCTAAACTCAATGTAAGCTAACTTCTTCGGCATCCACGTAAAGGTTTCCTGAGTTCAGGTTTTATCGGTGCTCACCTCGCCAGCGCATTGTGCAAAAAGTTCGGGGAAAAGTCGCATTTTCTCCCGGCTGCGACTCCAAACATTTGACCCAGACATGGTGCTGCTCCGCCGTCAACTATTCTATTAGGTTTTCAAGCCAACTGGCAACCGCGATAACACTACCATTAATTCTGACACCACTCCTGCTTAACAGTTTGTTACATCGGTCGGAAAACAGAAAAGAAGCTTTTCCGTGGGTGAACCATTATCACCAAACAAATGAGGCATTATCCTAACCCATGGACAGCGCCATAATGTTGACCCCGTAATTTACGAAACGTAGAGGACAATATGGGGCAAAGGGATTCGCTGATTTCCGTATCAGTCAAACCGGACGCAGTAGCCGATTGGTTGCTTCATGACTTGAGGCTCAACAATAAGGCCAATACAATTCAACGTTGTTACTTGATGTTCGGTGGTTGGTTAGCTGTCACACTAAGCCCCGCCTTCCCCTGTTAGCCTCGAGAGGAAGATGTTGAATCCGCAGCTAGGATTGCTAAATCATGTCAACATTTATGGAGCGGTTAGCTTTTCTTCAAAAAGTAAGTATTGATTCATTACTTGTTGTTAAAATCTTTTACTTATCAGTTAAATGGAGCATGACTATTATCACATAACGTCAGCGTGTCTGTTTGAAGCTGTGTAGCTATGCCACCACCATTAGCTTGCAACTTACCTAGCCTGCTAGCACGAAAAACAAATGTGCTAATTGCTTGTCATGTTTCACTAGTCGTGCCAGGTTGTTAAAGTTTCTGAAATAAGAGGCAGGCATGCAAAAGTGTTTAAACTGTTGGAAAGATAGGGACGAGCTGACACTGCAAACAGACCCTGGTGCCACACCAACTTCGGTTTTCATTTCAGAATTAGTTTTACAGTTAAACAAACTGAATAAATGTCTTCCCCTCCAACTGAAGGTCCCGACTCTGATGAAGGCTACAGCAGATGATGAAAACCCCTGCCCTGGCTACCTTTTCCAAGAGATTGGAAGTATCCTTTGGTAGCTCCAGCTCTTCAGCTTCATGCAGCTGTCTTAAATGTGCCTGCCTCTATAACAGACATTAATGTGGCCTACAATGACACATGTACGTGAATCAATTTACCTGAAAGTTGTAGAAACCATCATATAGGTGAAAGTGTGGAGATGTTTTTAAAATCAAACTGTCTGCTTAGTTAAAGTAAATATAGGAGTATTATCCCCCTTTTTTAAGGTATTTTTGGGGGGAGGTGGGTTCCTTACGTACTTGAATTGAGTGTGTCAGAATAGAGGCTGTTGTATTTTACAGCTTGCATTGAGGCAACTTCATCTTTGTTAATGGAGCTGTTTAGATTGGCATGCAAAAATACATCTGAAGATTAATTTAAAGGCCCTAAACAAATGCTCTTTTTAGTTTAGTGGTTCCAGCAGACAAGACATTCTAAGACTTGATGTAGTGGTCACATCCTTAACTGACATCACACCATAGAAATCTGTAATGAATCTTCTAGTTGTGATCAGTGTTTGTTGGAGTACCTTCTGGAGAGGTTGCAGGTAGACTCCTGTCACGTCAAACTCAAGGTGAGCATGGTCTTTAGATGCTGTTCATGAAATGCTTCTGTCTCATGTGGCCATAAACCTCCTGAGGTTTTTATTCTGCTATTGGTGTTTCAGGTGCTGAAGATCTTTGTCCATCTCTGTGGCCATGGCTCAAACCATTTCCTTACAGAACTCAGAAGGAATTCCACGTTCATTCAACAAGCATCAGGTAAGACATTAGTCTCTTGTTCTAGCAAGTTGTTCCTTTGTGACCTGAATATTCACAGGTGCTTTTCCCTTTTAAGTTTACAGCGGCCCTCCTGATCCCATCCATGGCACAGCTTTTTACCAGAAAGTGAGAAACACAGCGCAAGTAAGAAATGTATTCCGTTTCATCATCATTTCGGAAATATGCGATATCAAGGCAAACCCACTCAATATTTGTCTTTACGTGTTTGCAGGAAGTAGCCCGATTGCTTTTCACAGATACAATTTCCACCAAATGTGGCGTTCTTCCACTCAACATAGCCCCCCAGACTGTTGGTGAGTCATAAAAAAGGGGTAACTTAATGATGATGATACATATGATTCAACACTGTCATATAGGGCTGGAGTCAGGTAGCATTTTATTAAACCCCAAATCCAGCATTGAATCTACTCACAGAATTCCTGTTTATTTGGATGTATGTGAGTACAATTGTCTGTCTCTCTCTGTCCAGGTATGGGCTCAGCAGCTTCCCCCAGATCAGGAATGCAGGGCTTTGGATACAATCCATGGAAGCAGGTGACAGGTGAGTGACATCATAATCCGTATCATGTTTTTCATAGAACATATCTACTCCGGTTCAAATTTCTGTACCTGTGGCTCTCAGCAGGCAGTGACTCATTGCTGGATAAGATCCAGGAAGCTGCAGAGGTAGTGGCCAGTGCTGTCCTTCCCCCAACAGAGCACCAGGGCATCCGTCTCCATGACAACCATTACAGGGCTGTAGTGGCGCCCTCTGCACCAATAGAGGTGGCTGTACCAGCGTGTGTCTATAATCGTCCTTCTCGCAGACCAAAAGGTCAGACATTGTTGGTCATGGTAGGAACATGGAATTGGTTTTGGAGGCTGCACTTTGAAATGTTTACATGTCAGACGTAGTATGATTGACAAGCTCAAACTGCAGCAGTTCATCAAGAATATACAGATATGATTTTTAAATGTTCACTGTGACACCCCAGACTACCCTGTGTCTTCACTACAGGTGTGACCCAGCGATGCCCAGGGCAGGTGGGAGGTGGCTGGGAAGAGACTGACAGCGGCAACAGCTCCTCCCACAACTCTTCTCAGGACATCGCTGCCAATAGTCGGGCCTCTCTGGGCAGCAAGTCAGCTGGCACCGGGAGCCACTCGGGTGCCAGTAGAGAAAGCAGTGGTGACCTATCGGAGCGGTGAGTGTCAAAGTCAACCTGTAAAACCAGCACTTTCCTGCGAAGTCACAATGATATTTTAGAGCTGATTAACATATTTCCGACCTCATGATTTCTGAGTCACCTACTGCAGATAAATGCATCTTTTTTCATTTTTTCTTTCAGGGTGGAAGCTTTGCATTTGGGAGACTGTGGACAGGAGATGGCACTCATCAGCAGACTAACTGAAGGCTCCAGAGTTTTCCTGTCCAGAGAGGAGAGCCAGCACTTCATCAAAGAGTCAGAGCATCTTAAATTGCAATCGGAATATAATAGTTTGGGCTCCGTTCATGTTTTTGGGGGATTTGTCTCCTGATCTATGCCTTTTTTTTCTCTGTCAGGTGCTCAATACTTAACTGTGAGGTTGTGGTGGAGTTGCTCACCAGCAGTCTTCAAGATCCGTCAAACACTATCAAGATGGTATTAATGATTTATCTATTGAAAGTCTAGGTTCTATTAATGATATTTTTACAATATAAAATATTGTTTTCCTCCATTCCTTAAGCGGGCATTGTGCGCTTTAGCATGCCTCATGACATCGGATCTCCTGTCTCTGGAACAAATGTTTGGAGCTACACAACACAAGCTTTGTCAGCTCAGTGAGGGACCCTCAGGACCGGTGGCCAACAAAGCTACTAAGGTACAAGAGACAGTAAGAAAAACCAGAAATGTTGGAGAAGGATATGACAGAACCAGAGAATAATTCAGTGTTTATCTTTTCTCCTACTACCAGATCTTGCGACAGTTTGAGGCTCTTATTGGTGGACCTTTACGTGCTCCCAGGCAGGATAAAGCCAGCAGCGGCCATCAGGAGACATCTAATCTCATGTCTGCTTACTCTGATACTTTACTACCAACCAGCTCTGCCCACAATACCAACCTCAACCATTATCTTGAGATAGGCCTGCAGCCTCAGATCTCCCTTGTAGATGTCAGTCACCCGTCATCTCCTTCGCAACTGGACATGACCCACAGAGGCTCTTCAGGGGAGCTGATGAACGATGATGAGGAGAAACCTCTCATTCAGCAAGAGTTAGCTCCTGTCAGAACTGCTGATGGTGAGTTTAAACTGGCTGCTGATCCAGGCAGCTCGTCCCCTCCCTCTGACCCCCAGAGGGTACAGCCCTGTGTCAGCAGACTGTCCCTGTTCACTGGTATGGAGCTGGTAACCAAAGGGAGAAACCTGTGTGAACGGCCTCTCAGTGAGAGAGGAACATCCCTAAAAGTGACACACCCACTAAACAACATTTTATATGAGACTCAACCTGCGCATATCTCTGACAGTCCAGAGGACTCATCTGTCCTTTGCATCAGTAAAACCAATGAGGAGGCTTCTTCAACATGCAATTCAGCTATGTCTGTAAGCAGCCAACCAGTGTCAGCCTTCTCATTTCTGAACGTTTGACCACTGACAGATCATTTTACACCTGGAACTGTTAAAGGTACAACAATGATGTCATCAAGGATTTCTTTTCAGAAATCTGTGTAATTGTATAAACAAAGATCAGATCTGTAAGGTTGCTACCCGATAGACAGTCTATTCATTGAAGTTTGGGTTTCTGTATGGTGCCTCCTCGGAAGCCGCCTTTATCAGCAGCTTGAGTCAGGAGAAAAATATTCACAACACGGAAATGGACCGCAATCCAGTTTGTGAGAGAAATATGTCGTTTGTTGGCCTTTGTGTGTAACTTTTCAAGTATTTAACAGGTTGTCGGTCTGAAATTACAGGTTATATTGATGGTAGCTTTATCTCAGGATTCCTTTAAGGTAACTGAAACAACCTCTTCAGCACGCCAGGAACCTCTGAGGGGAGAAACCCTCGATTTGCAATTTGCACTACAACTGATTTTCTTATAGAAATCTATAAATGAGTCGTCTTCCATTATTTTTTGGTACTTAACTATTATGTTAATGCAAATGCTGAATGTTCCAATTAATTTATTACGCCTATCTTATGTTGATTAACACATACCATGAGAGTGGTTGCAGAGTGCATGTCTTATTGTGTGGAGGATTAGTTGATTCTGTGAGTAACCAGTTTGAAACTGTTTAGCTAAACATTTGCAATCAGCATAATGCAGAATATTTGCAACCTCATCACTCAAGCAACCAAATAAAAAGCAGATGACCTTCACTATTTCCTCTGTTATTTCAGCTACATACTGTACTGCAGTGTTTAATACTATGGAATGTAGTGCTTATTGAAACCCCCAACTAACAAACAGATTCAGGGAACTAGAGCCCTTCCATTCCACATGAACATTAAGACTGCTGAAGAATGAAAATATGTTTTTTGACTAGAGCACAAAACCATTACATAAATGTAAAATATTCAATAAAATCAAATTTATCATTTACATTTTTCACACATTACCCATTAATTTTATCGTCAAATTTATACAATCAAATTCTCCAAATTTGATAATCCAAATATTAAACTTATAGTAATGAACTTATATTCAGTACTTTAAGTAACAGTGTGCTGGTCATATTAAACCATCTATAAACAAGTATGTTAGTCAGGTTTACAACATAATATCTATTGTTGAAGCCCTTTCTAAAGGCCCTGCGAGAAGTGCTGTTGAAACAAAGACACCGGATCTATAATTAGCAAGGTTCTAATCTGAGGTTGGACTTTGGTGGTGAGGTTCATGATGTTTCTGTTCCATTACCTTGAACCCACTGACCACCCACAACTAAATGCTCTGGAATTTTATGAATGGTGGAAGTAACTGCAAAGAACATTCCGTTTTGTTTGAAAGAATCTTGTGTAACAATTGTTTTAGCGTTGCTCCTTGAAGAGGAAATTCAACTCCCATCAATTTATTTTGGGACTTGAAACACACAAAGGTTCCCATGTTATTGATACAAACATGTGACTGATTTGCCCTGTTGTGAGTAAAGAGAATGAGAAGTTATTGATTAAAGTGCTTCGCTTTATTTAGCACTTTGGATCACACGTTTCTTGTGATTAGCACCAATGAAAATGTCCACACATCAACGCACGCATGTAAAGAGAATGATACCTCTTTATAAAGTGCACAGGGTGCGTGCACACACACACATCAATACTGCACAGTAAACCACAGTGGCTGGGCCATGGAAAGGCAGATGTGCTTATGGTCTTCACAAATGGTACATGGTGAAGTGGGGATGAGCCTTAACGCCCAAAATCTGTAAACCTCTCTACACATCATCCCCTTCCCCTTGACCAGAGTGTGCTGCTTGAGGCTTTCATGAAGGGGCCCCGGTGCTTCTGAAGTAAGCACTGGTGGGCAACGGACTAAGGGACAGGAAAGGGGTCACAGGTCATGGTCATGTCGAGCCTGGGCGCCCTCTGGACTGTAGACTGCTGAAGTGCGCCTCTCTCAGGACTCTGTTGATGGAGTCATAGGAGAATCTGCTGCAGTAACCATGGAAACCATGCTGCGATGAGCTGGCAGAATCCTCGGGATTTGGGCTGAGGGAGGACTGGGAGATGCAGTTGTTCTTGCTATGTATGCATGGCCTTGTGGTGGCCACTATCGGTCTCTCTGGACTGCTGATCCCATTACTGCTGTCACTGCTGGAAGACTGCAAATACAAAGGCAGAGCTTTGACTTGCTGCTATATGGATGGATACAGAAGCCGTAAATAAAACATTAAAAGCTTTTACTGGCGTATTCCCAGTCACACCTCATAGTATACGACCTTGGTGTAAACGGGATCTTGTCTATAGTATTGTCTTTCATCGCTCATTTACATGACATCTTGGCAAACATGTCTCTGCACAATGCTCTAAAGATAAAACAATTCAGTCTCACCTCCGAGTCCACATCTGATACAAGGAGGCAGGGACCCCCTCCTGACCTCTTGGCCTGAGGACTCAGCTGCCGGTCCTCCTCACTGTCACAGCTGCGATGACGCTTCCTGTGAAAAACAGAAAAGTAAGGAGATGAGAGTATTGTGAGTGCAAAGGACAGTGGAGCAAACACGTAAGTGGGGGAGATAGTGTGACAGGAATGATGCAAGGACTAAGAGGGAGGGGGTGAGTTTCAGAAAAGAGAGCATGAAGAGGAGCCAAAAATAGCATCACACAGTCAGGCAGTTACATGATCAGACATTTGGCAGTCCCATTATGAGAGGAAAATAGTAAATATACCACTGGAGTCTTTATAGAGCAGAGAATCTACAGTTTACTCATATAATAGGAAACTACATTGTGTAGTAATCGGTCGAGATTACGTCTGTACGAACTACACGGACGTAGTGTCGTCTTTTTAGTCAAATACACATTAAATACAATTATGTTTGAAACAATAACAACGTATTCGTAAGCAAGATGTGTACAGTGGCTTTACCTGTTGTCAGTCAGCATTTCTGCAGTCTTGACAGATGATTTTTTTTTCTTTTTGGCAATGAGAAAGGCTGACACTCCTTTCGAGCCGAGTCTGATATTAAAGCGTAGCTCAGACTACAACTCCACAACCATACCGCAGACAATCAGTATGGCCAGCTCCCTCTCCTCTCACAAGGAAGTGAAGGATGTGTGAATAAGCTCCAGCCGGCTGCAGCATAGATCAACATGAAAAAAAAGCATAAACCGCAGCGGTGGGTTATTTCAGACCTGTCACTACTCTCAGGCCGGTCTGTCCTGCGGTAGCACAGACTGCTGTTAAACGGCTGTAAGCTAACCAGCTAACTGCTTGATATTCTCTTGAATATACAGCGAGGAACTGTCAGCATGACGGCAGAGGGAACAGGCCAGTGTGCGAGCTACTAACGCGTAACGCTGTAAGCTAACTATTTTAGCTATCTAACCTTATGCAGCACTAGAATAACGTTCTTCCGCTTTCGTATCCCGTCCAATTTCTGGTTAACTCCTTCCTGTACTCGACCGGAATGACCAGAGCAGTCTGACAAAAGAAACCATACATGAAAAGATGCAACTACATGACGATTTAACACCTTCAGAAGTAGGGAAAAAAGATACTCCGGCGTTTTTTACGTGTGTCACAGCGGCGAGCTTATGTTTGCTAGTAGATAACGTTGCTCGCCGAAAGGGAAGATCTCCGCCCTTCTGTTTACGTGACGTCATCAGAGCAGCCAAAAACCGGAAAAGGCTGACTTCCGGTGTCAACATCACGTTGAACTCTGGGCCGTGATATGGTCCTAATTCAGACCCTGAGTGGCTAATCGGTAAAATTCCATGTGGGACGTTTAATTTTTGGGTCGGTGTTCCGTTCTGAAAAAGAAAATAATTAAATGTTAAAATCATCCTCACAAAATTCTCCCCTCCCTTCTAGTCAGAGTTGGTCGGACCATACAGCCAGACTGGAAGAAGCGATGATTAGAGTCGTTGGAACTTTTGAATAGAAGATCGATGGGGGAGAGAGACGAGGTGGGGCTGGAAATGCCAAGTTAAATATAACACGGGCTTTAGAGCAGACTAGGCGTTGTACGGTTGTAGGTCAATGGTAAATTAGGAATCCAACATTAATAAGTAGACGTCATACAACTGCAGATTTTTTTCAATCTGAGAAACACTGCAACTCTAATGTTTTGGCGTTTACCAGAGACGTGAACAGCTGTTAGCCTGGGTTACTCTCACTGAACCAGATAATGTTGTAAACTGGATTACAATGAATTGCTGTAAAACGAATAAATATATGGCAGCTGGTTTCTTCATCACTAGTCAGAGGATACTGTCCCTGAGAGAACAATGCTGCTGGTTCTTCATCATTGGCCAGAGGAAATTGTCCAAGAGCAGACAAGGCAGGTACTTCTTCATCACCGGTCAGAGGACATTGTCAATGGGTGGACAAAGCAGGGGGTTCTTCACCACACCTCAGAGGATATTGTTCACGAGTAAACAAGGATTCTGGTTCTGCATTATGAGAGAAAAATGACTGTTCTACATCAGATGATGCAGGAGTTGGTCCGTCTTTATCAAAAACTTTCAGAGTAAATTGTCTACGGGAGGAAATAGATGTATAGTGATGAATAGTGATGTATTGACCTCTTTCAAGACGATGGCGCATGAGATTGATAGAATAAGGAAATAGTAGATGTAATGGTGGTGGGCAATTATTATGGTGTATAGTGCTGTAAAGTATTTTGGAGATGCTAATTTCCCTGACGGACACCCCCTAAAGGGATCAATAAAGTACTCTGAATCTGAAAAGGCAGGTGGTTCTTCATCACTAGTAAAAA
>CAAKHC010012462.1:41408-67906 GCA_901007825.1 Macroramphosus scolopax
CTTTTTCCTCAAAATTCATAGGTTATTGCTGCTGTTGCTTTGGCCATTCAGTTAAGGATAGTGCAATGTCTTTGCTCCACCACTCGATGGTGCCACAGTGAAATAATTACAGAGGAGCTTTTCTTATCTTCCTCACAGATGATTTTTGGACAATTCTTGCAGGAATTGGAGTTTTCGGCTACGCCAGGTATGATGACAATTTGTAAACCAGAATTTATGCTGGCAGGTTGAAGAAGCAGCGTCAGCCAAAGCAGGGGGACTATTCGTACTTTGATCAATATTACACTCCCCTATCAACAGCACTCTGATCGATCCTGCAACAACAAACATGCTTCTCCTCAATTTTGGTACTATGAACTGCCAAAGGTCCTCCATTACTTCTTCTGTCAGTACTGTTGATTATACACCTAACTCCTGTTTTTGTCAGGCACTAGTGATGTATTGACCTCTTTCAAGACAATGGTGCATTAGATTGATAGAATAAAGCATTGCCAGTGGTTAAACTGTGTCATGCAGGGTACCAACCACCTGACGGAGTCCAAACGCAGCCCCCTGTATTTCTGTCCCATCTGCCTTTGCAAACTACAGTTCTCAACAGCCATTAAATTAGCAGAGATATACAATTCATCATCATCATTTAAACAGTGTAAACATGTCATTATTAAAGGAGCAGTGTGTTGGTTCTAGCGGCCAAGTTGCAGATGCAAACCTCTCATCCAGCCCTCCTCTACGAGAATCTACTGTTGCAGGACGACGTATGATTGAATAAATTGAGAATCAGGATCAGAATGGTGTTTATTGCTCTTTTAAGATATTGCCATCATAATGTTAACTGGAAGACATTGTTAGACATAAAAGCTTCAACTGATCCTGACTTGATTCTGCTATACTCGTAGTGCAGGAGGTCTGGTCACGACACACCCCATGCAAGTGTTTTGAAATGGAATTCGGTGCTGAGTCAGCGAGTTCAGTCCAAGCATCACATGCCAAACTAATCCTGATTAGGTTAACCCACCTTCTCGCGACCTCTATCTATTGCACTTAGAAGGTTCGTTGCTGCTAAGATCACAAGGAGTCCTTAAAGCAGATTGTATATTAACCAAAATCTGATGTTCCATATTAATTGGTTAAAAGTGGATGTGGCCTGTCCCATATTTGCTCATAACTCAACATGCCTTTGAATAATCCTATTTCAACTCAGCAAAGACATCCGACAGCATTTCTGCAGCGCACATGCCCTTATTTAGCTCAAATCCGACGAAGAGGCGGCAAATTAAGCAGTTTCAGTGTGCAATTATTGATTAATTAAATTTAGTTGCTGCTTGTGGCTTTAATTAAGACCAATGGAGCCACTTTCTTCCATTTAGCGCAAATCTAGTTTCAACCTCTAAATGGCTGCTTGTGACTTATTTTTCAGATTTAGGATTTTTTACATTCTGAGGTTTATGTATTTGTTTGGAATTGTAGCTTTTATACATTTTCTCATTGAGGTGTATCAAAACATTTATGTATCATATTTTCCAGGGAATATGTGATAAACACAGAGTAAGTGATATATATAAACATAAATATATAAAAACAGTATAAATCACTTTTGCTTTATTGTGATTCAACACATTTTTATTAAAAAAATAGTTCAGTTTTGATATCATCATACAGTACTGGGGGCTTTGTGGCAGTTGGACTAAAAATATACCTTTTGTGCCTCTATGTTCTCCTGAGCTAAGTGTATCATCTCTAACATTTCCTCATTCAAACAGTATCGACCTTTGGAAAAACACTCTTTGGTACATTACCTGTGAAAGCACAATTGCTACGTGCATATTGTGATTGTCCTTCAGATTGCTTCAACCAGATCTTCAACTGCATCACAGACACTTGTTTCTTTGCATCTTTACCACTCAGCAATAGTCTTCACGTAGCTTTAACCATTGTATGCTTGACCCATTCATAATCCCTTATCTGTATCATATACTCAAGCAAACCGTATAACCTCCAGGTCATCTCCCGTCGCCTCCGCCTTGTTAGAGTCAATGTGGACATCTGTTTCAGAGCATTTCTCCAGACTGTCAGTTCTTTTGTCTGGTTTATTTGCTCCCCTATTTTCCTCAGAGTCCTGCTTCACTTCAAGTATGTCTTCACAGCGTTTTGATTTCCTCTTCTTACAGAGTGCTCCCTTCTTAGCGGGCCGGACTAAACCCAGGAACACAGCACTAACAGCCATGCCGGCCGCACAGGACCAGAAGGCAGATCCGTAGTTCTGAGTAACATCAACCAGCATACCTAGAGGAGAAATGAAAGCAAATGATTCGGGATTAAAGGGGCACTCCATAATTTTACACATCAAGTTCACTAAGCTGAAACTGAAAGATTTGTAAAATGTCCTCTGCAGGGAGCTTCGTAGTATTTATTTAAGTATGTAGCTGATGGAGGCCTGGGTTTATTTAGAGTAGATCAAAATTCATGGTTTCAGTACTAACGGGATCATAATGAAACAATTAAATAAATCAGTGCTGTGCATTCATAAGATTGAAGTTGTGTTTTGCAACTACCGTCAACGTTTCTAGTAAACTTGTTACAATATCATATTTACCTCCAAGTGGGGGCCCCGCCAGCCCAGAGAAACTTTGTATGAACACATAGACACCAGCAGCTGAAGACATCCTCTCAATGCCCACCACGTCCTCCTCCGCCAGCAAAGGAATATGTGTGCATGCTATTGCCCCCATAAAGAAGCCATACAAAGCACAGCACACAGCCAAGCCATAAAACTCAGTCACGAATATGAATCCCACAAGATCCAAAGACATCATAATTATACATCCCAGGAGGACGAGCAACTTCTTCCGCCTGAACCGTTTCCGGCTTAGAACCCATCCTATTGAGAAACGACCAAAGATTTCAGCCACGGCCATGATGGAGAGCATGTAGGCAGCCCGGTCCCGCTCCACACCTCGGCTCACACTCAGCTCAATGATGTAGAGTTGAGGGGCGAAGAAGCCAAGTGTGGCAAACAGTCCGAAGAGTGAGTAGAGGATGAAGCTGCGCTCTCTGAGGATGGAGAAATCCAGGAGTTTAGAGGTCTTCACACCTTTTTTATTCTCCTTGTCTTTCCTCACTTGTTTTGTTGCATCTCGGTTCATGTTCTCAGCAGCTGGTTCAGATTCTTTAATGTCTGTCCTGCTGATTTCCATACAATTTTGTTCGGTCTCGAATTTTGCTTCTTCCTGCAGTAAAGGCACGGGGAGGCCGTCATCTCTGTTCTTCAGACACCGAACATCCGAGTTGCTGACAGAGTCTGTAATTAGCTCATTGTTATGATTGTAGGAGGCATGTGGTTCCAATGAGGACTTGCTTGCAATGCAGTCCTCTGGATTTGTGTCTTCCAGTTTCTCCAATGTACTTAGGACTTCATCTTCCCTTGGGGAGCTTCCATCGGTCTCTGTCTCGTGCGTTTCAATGGGTTTGATGATGATTGGTCGAAGCAGAGCACCGCAGATGATGATGGTACCTTGCAAAGCTCCTAACACCGCCATCGTGTGACGCCAGCCAACATGATCCTTCAATGAAGACAAGGCTGAGGAGCAAAAGGAGACCTTAAGTGAGTATTTAGCAGTAATATTGCTATAGTAAGTACCAGCATGGATACCTGGACTTGCCCAGGGGCCTTGCCTTTTAATCACATGACAGAAAAAACGAAAGACAAAGAAATGCAACACTCGCTTATAAGTACATCAAATGTACTATATGTATGTAATGGCTCAGTAGTTGAGATTCGTGTATGTAGGTTGCTATGGCAATGACATAAGGAGACAGGAATCACACCTGGTGCCAAAGCGAACATGGACAGGGACTCTCCAGTCGAAGCCACGGCCGTAACCAGAGACCGGCGCCGAGTAAAATAAAGGGACAGGATGGTCACAGTGGGCAGGAAGGTCAGACAGTAGCCGAGACCTGCGACGTGGAAACGATGCACATATATTACACACTGTATGTCAACTGAAAACATTGCTAAAGGTTTAATTCAATAAATACGAGTACACAATGTTTCAAAAAGGTTGACAAAGGAAGAAGAAGTCACTTCAATACCTGAAACTAATCCATAGGTGATGTACATTTGGTTGACGGAGCCGGTAAAGCTCGTGGCAATGGTACCCGAGGAGATAAGCAATCCTCCAATCATGACGACGAGTCGGAACCCGAAGCGGTTGGTCATCACCGAGGAGAGAGGAGCTGAGGACCCATGGTTAATGACTTGCTGTTCAGTATGTATTTACAGCACTGATGGAAGAGTACTTGTACTGTCATTTCAGTCTTCATCAGACTCTGTGTGTTACAACAGATACTCACCATTGAAGGTCATGACGAACACGCTGATGGAAACAATCCAGGAAACTCGACTGTTGCTCTCGCCGAACTCCGCCATCAGATCCTGGAGGAAGATGCCGAAGCTCTTGATGGAGCCATAGGTGAAAACTTCCACCAAGAAAAAGGCCACAGCCACCACCCATCCCCAGCCTCCATCGGGGGCTTCTGGATACACATTAGGGCCAAAGAAGCGCCGTCCCCCGGGTCCACACAGTGCCATGTCTAGTCAAAACAGAGAGTTGATGAGTCACTTAAGACACAACATCAATGCGCAATATAGTGGCACAAAGGGGGAGGTCATTATTGCTAAATTCAATCCTCTTTATGGAGGTCAAATTGATCTAAAAACAAACCAGTAGAGCTGTATATCCTGTAAGTTTTGCCAGCTGTGTGGTGGACCGACTCTCCGGGTGTCCGGCTGCTCCTCCTCTCATCTGAGAAAGAAGTGGACTGACTTGATAACGGTTATCTCAAGAGAAGAGTAGTAATACTTTGATCTGTTTCTTTCCCTCTTAGATTCAAAGGTGGTAAGAAAAACAGAGGAGATAAGTTGAACTGCTCTGCACAAGTCTGGGCCTAATCAATTATTAACATCATACAAGTTCATACAAGCAGGGTACTGAGAAATTATTTATCTTTCTAGCATTTTGTACTTCCATTTTTAGAAGTAAATCTACAACCGATTAAAATGATTTTTTGTGTCTATGCTGGGGAACACTGGTGGTTTTATTGTCTTCAGTGCGTTTTGTTTAACCTCATCATTCTCCAAAGTTGGAAACATTATATCACTCTTATTGATAGTGTTCACGATTTGCTTTATTTTCTTTTATCATATGCTTGTGCTTGTATAACTGAGAGCTTTTAAGAATAACCGGTACAGAAATATATTATATATATACGTATTATGCAAACTCAGCGTCTCGTTAAATGACCACTGGATGACCCTCTGCAGAACAGGAGATTCTCACTACCGCTGGTCACCATTCCCACGTCTGCAGGAAGGAAGACAATGAACCATAAAACACTCCCTAGATGCTATAAAACTGGACCTCAGACTGCCCTCTTATCAGTTGTAACTGCTCCTTCTTGCAAGAATAAAGTGCTAAAGTTGAGACCAATACTTTACCCAAACATTTTTCTAACATCTCTTGTGTAACTTTTTGCCACAATTTGTATTCAAATGTCTCAATAGGAGGTGGTTTCATAAGCTGCACTGGTAGATTAATATTGACTTCATGGTGCAATGAGCTGAAAAACTCCTGTGTTCTTATCAATATACATATACAGACAAATATCTGTACTAAGGCATTCACTTGTTTCTACATGTGGAAAAAAATCGTAATTCCCTAAAACTACTGTATCCATTTAACCAGTTGTGGCCTAAAGGTTGTATGTTTATATTCATAGCTGAAGTGCCCTTGAGCAAGGCACCTAACCCAGACTGCTCCCTGGGTGAGCTTATTGGCTGTCCACACAATGAGTGTGTGTTCACTACCTACTGAATCAAATGCAGAAAAAAAAATGTTTCCCTTGCAGGAGCAGTAAAGTATTTCAAATTCCAAAATAATCATGTAGATTTAGGCAATTCTAATGTATGTGATGTCCTTTTGATAACTAATTTGGAGTCTCCACTTTAAACTGTTTGAAGCTCCCCTGGGGGGGTTTCGCCTCTGTTATTTGTCCTGTGCAGCATCAGACCGGATCTGGTTTTAAGTGCGGCAGTTTGTTGGACATGTAATTAGGATGGTGGAGCCATCTGGTGCGTCCTCTTGTTGTTAACGCAAAGCTCTGCGGTGACAGATGTGACGGTTAAACTGACTGCACGTAACTCTCAGCAAGTCCACGTCGGCTCTCTCCCTCCGCGCGGTCTCAACTCGCGGCGCGTGGAATTTCTCTGGCCACAAACAGCGCTTAAAGTCAAACAAAACGTTTCGCTTGCTCCTGAAAGAGTTTGTATTGAAGTCGGGTCTCACCTGTGCTTCGCTAGTTTCACGCGGAAAATAGTCCTTTGAGGCTTATCGAGCCGCGCGGTGCGTCGCGGCATGAATGGACAACTGATTTAGCCAGCAGATATTCTCACGTGCGTATGTCCACACACACACACACACACACACACACACACGTGCGCACGCACACACACACCGGCACAGCCATGCTCTGTCTGACACAAGCATGCATTCATGGACAGCCCCCCTTGCTTGCCTGTGGGGGAGTGAAGGGTTAAACAGATCTGGTTACAGCCAGTTTTCTGCGTGAAATCCGTCGTAGTTTAACAGGAGGCCATTGAGGCTATGAAGTGACTTTGGTGACACCGAGCTGTACGCAAATTAAATTATTTAAATAATAGTTGTAGTCTGAGCAAAAGGAGACAGTTGACGCTGTGCAGTGACTCTGGTGGGACGACACTGTAAACAAATCAAATGATTTACACCAGGGTTGTATTACGACCGACAGGAGACCCCTTGTGTTCGAACAAAGTACTACACTTCAAAAGCCTGAAACGATTTAACGTTTGTCCGAATAAAAACTCCCTAAAAATATGCTAATGCAAATTCTACAGAACTAAACATTGATGTCTAAGTGACTTTGGTGACTGTATTCAAATTACATTATTTAATATTTGTTGCTCTAAAAATGACCTGAAAATGTGCACATTTGTCGAAATTATCAGTTGAAGTAAGACCATCACTAGGCCATTGATGTGTGAATTAATGTCGGTGATATTTCACTGTGTAATCGTGAAGATATTCTTTTTTTTAAAAATAGCTGTCTTCGGTGTTGCAGCTTGTTGACGGTCCCCGCGCACTCGTCCGACAGGTATCTGCGACTGGAAACCAATTTAGTCTGAACAGCTCGGAGAACAACTCGTTTGGAAGAATACTGTAGGTCTTTCTCTACCTTGCCACGGTAGGAAAGAGGCCACCTTTGATTATGTGAACATCTTTTTAACTTTACTCTTCAGACACTCACGTGACCCTCGGACTGGGTTCACAGATGTTTTGTTCGGGGTTGGAGCTCAAGCTTTTATAATTACTGCTTTCTACTTGTGTCTTTGTTGTTATGTGACTGTTTCCTTACATAAACCACGGAGAAAGTATATTTAATACTGTACTCAAGTACAGATTTGCTGTACTTATACTTCACTCAGGGCACCAAATACGATATATATTTGTATTTTAGACACATCCCCCAGTATTTAATTATCCCTCCACCCCACCAATATACCCCCATTCCAAAATAATAAGTTATAATAATAAGTAAATTAAATTATAAACATAACCAAACATTTACTTTTAATACTTAACTACATAATCCTGGTTATACTTTTACTTTTACTAAAATAATATGACTACTTTTAGAGATATGATTGAGTCTGTCTGCTGCTCCTTCTCGAGGCACACAGATGTTGAGCTTTTCTTATTGGCTTTGTGTCCCAGACTAAGATGCTAACCCGTGGCTTTGTTTGTATTGTGATAATGCCGGTTTAGCTGGTTGTGGTGAATAGAGGCAGAGATGCCAGATAAACCACTTCTATCACAGGCCTCAATTGAACCCGTCTGATTTTATCAGTGTTTACATATCCACAAGAAGCCAGGTATTTAGGAGATTCCTGGTTGAGGCTCACAGACAAGCTGTCGTTCTGTCGGTTCCCGATTACAGAAACCAAGTTTCCAGTTTACATACAGATATTTAAGGTGTTGATTTAATGATTATCATCGTTTTTAGAGAGAATTGGTATCAACCACTAGCCATGACAAACTGATAAAATAATACTGTTTTCTGCCTGCATCCTTACAGATGCTTCTCATACGGAAACATTCTGCAAATTCCACTTTTGAGTGTTTTTTGTTTTCAGGTTTGTGACCAACAATGGCGGAGAGTTTCTCCCCACTGCTTCTGTCTGGGATACTGCTGAGCAGCCTGCTTCTCGTAACAGTTTCCCAGCAGGGATCCAGGAGTGTTAAGAAGCCCAACTTCATCATCATACTGGCAGATGATATAGGATGGGGTGACCTGGATGCTAACCAGCCTGAAGAGAGGACAAACAATACACCCAACCTCAACCTGATGACCCAGCAAGGACTGAGGTAGAGAATTTATTAGTTCATTCAATACCAGGTCAGTTATGTAGACCTTTGTGGTTCCTTCTAATTTTATTATTTCCAATATTGTTTATTCCAGATTGACAGACTTCCACTCTCCAGCCTCAACCTGCTCTCCATCCCGTGCTGCCATCCTGACAGGCCGCTATGGCCTCAGGAACGGGGTTATTCATAATTTCGCTGTCGGCTCAGTGGCAGGTCTGCCTCTGACTGAAGTCACTTTGCCCCAGCTTCTGCAGAAGGCAGGATATCACACCGCCATGATCGGGAAGTGGCATCTCGGCCATAATGGACCATATGGTCCAATAAACAGAGGTCAGTTGGATTTTCACATTAATGCTACAAATCCTCTAAATACCCACTTCCCACAGATCATAAGTTATGAGGAAAGAATTCATCTTCCAGGCTAAAGTCATCTACGTTTCCTCTTTGGACAAAGAACCTGGTGTAACAGTGAACAGACCAGCCCACTACAGCCCCCAAGTTGTTATAGAGAAGTGAATAAAACATTGAGATTTACAAGTCTCAATAAAAATTGAACGTGATAAGGATTTAGTGCAGCCGCATGGCAGCTGTACTGTCAGAAGAATTACTGAGATGCAAATGCAACGTAGCGTTAAAGCATTTAACAGGATGCCAAACTTTTTTTGTTGAAGTCAATTTGGCACAGAACACTCTGAGATATGAGCGCTGATCTATTGCACAACATTCCACCGGTTCGGGGTCACGGCTCGATGTGTGTGTGAGTGAATCCATTGGCCTCGCTGCAGGGATCAGACTAAACAGGGTCGCTGATCGTGGACTCTCTGCTGCAGCTGTGTCTGTGAGACGAAAAACTTTCTCCTGGCTTTGTCCAACAGCTGGCTCCACCCCCGCCCCCCCCGCCGACACTTGTCCCAACCGCCAACCCCGTTACATCGGCAGTGTTGGTGGTTAAGTGTGCACACACTACCCTAGCCTCCGGGAAGTATGGCCAAGTGCTTCACACATCCCTGCCACTGCATTCCCATCCCGGGATGGGGCGCATACATATACACTCCTGGGTCACTCATATGACTCACACACAGCCAACCCCAATCCGGTCTCGTACCTTCGTCAACTTGACCGCCAATGAGTCAGGCTTGTTGATACGGCAGTCAGAGAGCATCATCAACAATTCCGTGACACTGCTGTTTCCAGATGGTGTTTTGCAGTGGCCCAGCTTCAGGTTGTCGTTAATGATCCACCTTTAGCAACACAAAGTGACATCCCGGTGGGTTCTTTTTTTACCAGTGAGGTCAATCTGAGTTCTTTCAAGTTTAAACTCAATGCCTGTGTGTGTGCAGTTTGACATGAAGAATAATAAATAACCTTAAACTAAACGTTATGTAAATGTTTGTATGTTTGCAGCCAAGTTAGAAATACGTTTTGCATGTTTCCCTCTCCTGGACAGGTTTTGACTACTACCTAGGTGTTCCTTACAGTAATGACATGGGCTGTACCGACACACCTGGATATAATCTGCCCCAGGACCTCCCTTGTGACTCATCTGGATCGCATGCGATCAGGTGTGACTTTGTGTTCCTACTTTAAAGCAAGAAATGTGACCTTAAAATGACAGCCTCAAAATCATCTTGATGATACACGGAATTAAATTAGGTAGTCTCTTTCTCAATGTCCCTCTCTTTTGAACAATAAAGAGGGATGAGTCGTAATATTCGTATTTGAAGGTGACCAAACAGAGGCTCCCTCTCTGATGAAGCTACAACCTGCAACGTGACTTCTCCCCAATTCCAAAACCTGTCACCAATTGCAACCTAAAGATGTTTGCACATTAACGTTTACTTTGTATTGTAGATTCAAGAAGAATGTACCCGGAGGCGGTTCCTCCAACGTGGGCCTTCCTCTGCTTGAAAACAGCAGTATTGTGGAGCAGCCCCTCGACCTGTGGACGCTAACAGAACAGTACAAATCTGCTGCACTCAGAATCATAAATAACGCAAGGTATAATACAGCTGCAGTCTAATAATAATATACATCAGGATGTTTATCTGTGTTTTATCTGGCAATGATGAGCTTGGAGTGTGAAGAATATATCAAGACTCTGTGATTATTATACTTTATAGTGCTAAGCTAGATAGTTTAAGACTAAAACTAACAGGCATAATTCACTACTGACTGCACGATGTAACATTAGACAGTAAAAGAGCACAGAAGGTCAATATCACAGCAGCATTGACTCTTGCAAAGTGCAAGTAATGTAAGTGACTAATGCTGTGTTCCAGATGTTCCAGACAGGCCACATTCCTGCAGATGAAATGCAAGAGCTCTGCAGTCTTAACGTATCAATGCTGCACAGTATAATAACAATACTTAGATTCCGAGTAATGTTTGCCAGCAAGATTCTGGACATTAGCAATTAAAGGGCAAATTTGACCCTTTGTAATTGTAGGTTTAATCAGTGTCGTCGATCGAAACACTTAAACACAGGTGATTGGTCCCTCCCACTATCTCACTGAATATATGCGGCTGAATATCCATGTAAGCAAACCCACCTTATAATATTTGGGTGGATTGAAGAGCAAACACCTGACGAGGAAGACACCGAAGAAACACTTAAAGTTCTCTAACAAGGTGTCATACGTGTTCTTGCAGGGAGCGAGGACAGCCCTACTTTCTCTACATAGCGTTGGCCCATATGCATGTACCATTGGCCCCGCCACTCCCTCCTGACGGCCCCTCCATGACCCGTTCCCCACCTGACAGCAACCTGTACGCTGCAAGTCTGCAGGAGATGGACAGCCTGGTGGGGGCGCTAAAGAGCGCTTCTGATGACACAGACAAAAACAATACTCTCATCTGGTTTACTGGTAAGTGAGCTGCATGGACTATTTCTGTTCCTCCATCTGAGTTTCATCCCAGGAAAGCCTGGTTTTCAGTTTTAAACAGTATTTATATTTAGGTGACAATGGTCCCTGGGAACAGAAGTGCCAGTATGCGGGAAGTGTTGGACCTTTCGAAGGGAAGTGGCAGAGGAACAGAGGTATGAATGATAGTCCGTATGCTCTATGAGAATAGTTGATGTTTTAAATATTTTTTGGTGTAAATCCTCAAATTCCCCTTATACTCTTGTGAGAGGCGGGGGTTCGGCCAAGCGGACTACCTGGGAAGGAGGTCACAGGGTGCCAACGGTGGCCTATTGGCCCGGTGTAATCCTTGAGAACACCACCAGCTCCGCCCTGCTCAGGTATGCTATTTTCCCAGCACCATGAAACCAGTTAATCTGCCGTTTATGCTTATAAAGGCGCCCAATATTCTGCCTTTATCTCGTCTCCTTGTCAAGGCATTTGTCTACTTTACACCCTCACACAGTGGCATGGACATCTTCCCAACCCTTCTGTCTCTGGCAGGCGTAACACCACCTTCAGACAGATGTTACGACGGCATCGATGCCACGAATATCCTCCTGCACGGTGATCAGACCGGTCACCAGGTACAAAAACATAAATTCAACTTTACCTTACGTCAGTAGAAATATCTGGTTGAGTTTACTCTTATTGCAGACATGTGTTCTTTCTTTCTTTACTGTAGGTACTCTTCCACCCAAACAGTGGGGCTGCGGGGAGTTTCGGTGACTTGCAGGCAGTTAGAACTGGGAAATACAAAGCTTTCTACATCACAGGTAGGTCACACAACACATGACACTACACTACACTACACTACACTACACTACACTATATATATATACTACAAACTAATGCATGCTTTCCTGTACCTGGCAGGTGCAGCTGAGGCATGTGGTGGTGCAACAGGGACGCAGGAGCTGCATGATCCACCATTGATATTTGATTTGGACCGGGATGAGGCTGAGGAAACACCCTTAGATGTCGGGACACCTGAATATCAGGTGACTGCTAAGAGGATCGCCCGCTGGAGGGAGGAGTTACTATGGGACATTGCCAACGACCAGTCTGTGTCTGCAGCAGACTACACCACAGACAAATCAGCGGCACCCTGCTGCGACCCGACACAGGCTGTTTGCCGTTGCCCCACATTAGGCAACAGTAAACACACAAACACACACACACACTTATGAATACACGTGTAAAAGGCCGAAAGAGAAGCAGATGTAGAGAAAAAAACCTCTCCAATGGACATGCTCAGCTGTTTGTTTGATTCATCTGTTGTTTGGCTGGTTCAATGTCCAGATGCAGCAGATGTGCAAACAAGAAGAGAGAGCAAAGAGAGCGAGGCAGCGAGGAGAAGGTCAGAGCGAGGTAGTTCTCTCAGGTCAATAACTTTGGAAAAATAAGATCTAGCCAGACAGTAAAAGACGTGCTTCACTTTATGGATCCGCTTGTAGGCGCGGAGACAACCATGTTTGCGGAGCACTTCCATGAAAAATCAATGAAATGTCAGAGAGCCTTGTGTTTATTTGTTAGCCGTGTGCTGACGGATGATTTAAACATTTGAAAAATGAAAATATAAGTTTATTCTCGCCAAGAATACTCAAAGCAAAGGTTGAATCAATTGTCAATTTTAATGAGTCTCTGATGGATTCGTCCAGTATCGAACAGCTCAATTCAAAGGAAGGGTGACTTAAGGGCGCCACCTTTTGGCAAATAAAATGGCATTACAACTTATTACACTATCCACTCACTGGCCACTTCATTAGGTCCACCTGTACAAAATAATGCAAACTAATATAACAGCCCTGCCATGAATTCTAGTGCATAACATGTAGTTAAATTGATTCCTGATAGTGTCAATCAAAACATTTTGTAAAAGCAGAATTCATGGCAGAACTGTTGTTTTACCTTCTATTAGATTCCACAAGTGGAACTAATGACGCCACCTGTGAGTGTAAATACATTTTATATACACATTATACACAAAGTAAAAATCTTCAATATCTAGCTACGCATGGTCGTCTATGCGTTTGATGTGCAATACTTAATTAAAATGTTTTCCAGAGGAACACGTCAAAGTAAAAATAACCATGACTTACACGTCAACATATTCAGCATCATGTCGTAAATACTCAGGTCCTGGAGAACCAACTGAAATTCAAGGACCTGTAACTTCTCACCTTCGTTCACACTCAGCTGCAGGCCGCTGAACTGAATCAACTCTTCACTGCGATCACAGCTGTATCTTTCAGTCATATAATACTGACTGCATGTAATATGATTTAAATAAAAAATATTTTACTCCTCGCGTGAACCACTGAGTCTCTCTCTCTCTCTTGAGGTGACGGATCCTGAAGTCCCGAGGCCTTAATGACGAAGCCGCCCTCATGATAGAGCTTCAGGTTCTGATTTCTAAAACGTGTGACAGAAAACAAGATATATTCTTCACAGTTTAGACTTAATTACCTCTATCGAGGAGGTTATGTTTTGTCTGTGTATGTTTTCTTTGTCTGTCTGTCAGCAGGACTTCGCAAAAACTACCTGGATGATTGTCAGGAAACTGGACGGGGCCAAGGAAGAGCATATTAACGTTAACAGAACGGACAACAGCACTGTTTTACATTGGCCTTGGCAGACGTCTGCGCTGTCTGCATAGTGTACGATTAGTTTATGAGGTTATTGTCGTCCTTCCTGTAGCGGGAGCGTTGTGTCTACAAGGGCTGCGGAGTCAGTCATATTCTCTGGACGTCTGTTATGATTGGGTCTCTTCAGATGGGCGCGGAATCTGTACAGAGTGTGGGATGTTCCACTTTGAGTGTTTTTTTTTTTAAATTTCTTATAAAAAGCGACATGGAGGCGGAGTACAGAAACACCAGGGTGTAACATTCTAGTAGGATTTGACCCTAGACCAGCAGGGGTACACGTAGGACTGTGGCATAACGTCACTGGTATGCAGCAGTGGGACTTTTCACGGGGAAGCTTGGTCGGTTACACTAATTGCTGACTGGAGGAAACTCATTTTCATCATCCAGACAAACGGGGCTCTCCGCGAACTCATGCTCTGGGATGACCTCGCCCCTCTGCGCTCCCCCATCCTCCGAGTATCCTGGAGCGAATGAGGGAGAGAAGATGTAAGGTGTGAGGACAGGCAATGGAAGGAAGAACATTAGGGTGGCTTCTCCAAATGGAAATGATGAGGGACAATTATTTCCAGAGTGCTAATTTTAACCCCTTAAATATCTCACCCATGAGAGTGGTGGATGAGAGCGGGTTTGAAGGGAGAGCCACAGTGGCAGCATAAGACTGGCTGACAGGTTGGGTGAAGTCGTCCTCTTGTTTCTCCTCTTCAATCTGCTCCACCTCCTCCTCGCTGCAGTCAAACAGCCTGAAGGAACCAGCACGCATTAACCAAGGCAACATTTTATAGCTGCGCAATCCAGTCCAATCGTTAATAACTGGACACGCCTAATTGGTTCAAATTTAATCTAGTGCATTATCTTGTCAAACTCAACTTGTTTTTCGGTTTCAGTACAACATTTAGACAGTTGATTCAACAGAGAAGTGAGAACTGAAAACCAGGTTCCCTTTCGTTTCCATTAGCGCCAGCTTAAAGGTGCAGATCAGTGAATTTTGTTGTAGTTCCAGTATTCTTTCATGTCTAAGAAAAAATCCTCAAACAAACCTGTGTTTCTGGACGAGGACACACTCGCCTCCATCCTGCGGATCCACGTTATAGATGTAAAGGTTCCCGTCGGACGATGCCACCAGCAGGCGAGGGAGCTTCTGAATCCTGACAAACAGAAACATCAAAGATATGAGTTGATGAACACATACAGACTTTTTAAATAACATCCTGGTGTTGTCTCTCTCTGCCTTACGTAGCCAGCGCACAGATGTTCTTTAAGCCAAACATGTTGAGCCGTACAGTGGCGAAGGCTCGGTCCTGATGCATCATGTCGGACACCTGAGTGGGCAAGTAGGTGCTGGCAGCTGTGAACATTTTGCCCACATACGCCGACCATGTAGGAGACTCCTCCTCCTGACTAGAAGATATCCACATGAGTCATAGTTAGAAGGTGCTAACATGTCATCTCTATAAATCCTGCTTTTTTCCAGGGTCAGGAAAGGATAATAACTTCTAATACAGAGAATTCATTTGTTATTGTAAGTCGCTTTGGACCAAATCATCCACCAATTGGATATAATGTTAATCCTCAAACGAACATGTCCCCAGAAAATATATATATTTTTTTACTTCTGAATGAAAAGCTTAAACCTCAGCAACAGTTTTCCATAAATAAATAAGTAAACCCTGTGTTTACCTGGGGCTGTGCTGCTCCAGCTTGAAGATATGGACCGTCTCAGTGTTGCTGGAGGCACATAGGAACTGGGCATCGGCACTGAAGGACAATGAACTGATGCTCACATATCTAACACACACACACACACACACACACACACACACATTATTATTATGATGAGTGCACATCAACACTTTCAATTGAACTAGATGAATAACATGATCGCTAACCTCTTCATCCCTCGGCGGAATTCAAACAATCTCTGTCCCTCGGGAATGCTGAAGACTCTGATAACGGTGCCCTGCAGAGGAGAACCTGGTGAGACGAGCTGGTGAAAGAGGGGCGGGGATGAAAGGGAATCAAGTTCTCACCTTCTCTGAGGCGCTGGCAAGTTTGGTGCCAGAGGCATTGAAGGCGAGGGCTGCCAGGGGACTATCATGGGCTTGGATCAGCGTCACGGTGCTCTAAAGGGGCAAATAAAGGCTTTCTAATGACTTCCGCACAAACAAAGGGATCCTTTTCCAAATTGGCTCTCAGGCGGACTTGCAGCAGCTGCAATATTTAGCCTGTTGCGATGTTCACTGAGGCCTCACCAGGTTGTTTGCGTCGTAGATCGTGATCTCCCCGATGGTGGCGCTACCAGGGTAGGCCAAGTAGGAGTTACTGTGGTTGACAGAGAGGGCGCAAAGACCTACGAGGACGATAATTACGGTTTAAACTTTCTCGTTTTAAGGGCTCTAGTTTCAATTTTTATCAAACAAGTAAGTGTGAGCAAGCTGCGCAAGTTTCCTAATATTAGAGCTACAACATGGTCATTGCTGCTTAATGAAATACGTTGCAGAAAGAAGCCAATTTCAATTAACGTGATTGTGAATATTTTGCAGGAAATATGGTGAAGCTTCTTTGCGTGTACCTGTGGGGTTGGTGGGCGTGTTGAGCAGAGTCTTGAGTAGTTTCATGTCTTTAATGTTGTGGATGTAAATCGACTCCTCCAGGCACACGACAAGTCGCTGAGGTGACAGTGGTACAGAGAGTGACACGGACGGACAGCAAACATGACAGAATGTACTTGACAACACAGACCAGAAGCGACAACAACAACAACAACAACAGAGCATTATTTCCTGGTTTTACCTGTCTGTTGAGCCTGACGGAGAGGATGTTGTTGGTGTAGCTGTAGTTGCAAATCTCTGTACCTTTCTTAAAGTGATAAACGTTCATTCGCCGTGGCATGGACAGACTGACCACCACCACCAGGCTGCTGGAGAACAGCCGCTCCACTATACCCACGTCGGGACACTCCACTGGGGAAGAGACAAGAGAAACGCATCTTCTGTTTTAGTGCCATTTCTGCAGAAGTAGCAATTTCTTGCTACATAACAGCGGCATTACCGCCATTACGCTGGGCGACTATCCCAACACAATGACACAAAAATTTGATTTTTGAGCTCAAACTGACTCTAAAGTTTCTTTTTTCCTATTTGCAGCGGAGGATTCGAAAATTAGGCCTTCCTCCGTGTTTACCCACCGGACGCAACAATGCAAACATGCTGTGGCCTGTCTTAGTTGTTGTATGACCAAGGTGAACCTGACCACAGCTCAAATAATACTGTGTACACTTCTACCATCTACTTCGGCCACAGTACATTTACAGTATGCTTGAGTAGATTTGTATAAAAGAACCGTGCATGCTTTGTACACTAGATGTTGCTTCTGCAATGAGATGTAACACTGAAGTGTGAAATACAACCGCCGATCCTCTGGCTAATATTGTGTCAGTGTTACAGTTTGCCTCGCCCTGGTGTGAAAGTACACGCACGTATGAAGCTGCAGAGCCAGCAGAGGGCCATAAAAAAAGTTGCAGCCGGGGGGTGAACCTTGTTCCTCGCAGTGGTAGGCAACTGCCTCCCCCTCTTCACTTAACAGACATAATGCTTCATTGTTCATTGTTGGTGGTGGTTGGTGGTTACGTAGGATAACGTTTAGCTGAGGTTAGGGTTAGGATCCCATTTATATATGGGTAGTGAAGTGGAAAAAGCACTTGCCTACCGCTAAAGCAGCAGTAACTACTTATTACTTACATAATTATACCATTAAAATAGGCGAGCGCAAAGGGCCATAAAGTTGGAGTTTGTTGAAAGCTTGATGCGTCCCATTCGTATGTCAATATGTTTGTCTGCATGTATTTATCACATGCCGAGGGTGTGTGACAAGCCGTGAGGAGTTAATGGTCGGGGCATTAAAACAAGAAGGGCTTTTGAGGTGAGCAGCATTTCCTGTAGTAGAAACGTGGGGCTTGTTTTAAGACTGTCTTACCTCCCTTGTGGATGCAGTCCAGTTTGTCCACAGCAGTGACTGAGAAGAGCCGGTAGCCAGTCTTTGTACCCACTGACAGAGAACTAAAATACACACAAACACACTTGCTGACACGCCAGTTTCCATTACAATAGTTTTTCACATTTCTACCTTCTAACCAGTTTCAAATGACATCTGATAAATTCATTACTTTGACATCTCATAGATAATAAACACACACAGCTACAACACATTTTTCTGGAGGGTCTACTATGGCTAAAATTGTTATGACAAGAAGAGGTGTGTTAATTATTTGGGTTAAAAGTCATACCGTGCTATTTAAAGACAGGATGATTGCAAGTCACTCATCTAAACTGTATGTGCTGACATGTCCATGTTCAGACACATCTTATTCATACAACCTGTATTATGGTGCTGCACACCAGGGAAGACTTATGAGGATGCTAGATAACAAATGTACATCAAGGAGGACATTGTGGATTCAGCATTCTTTAAGCCACTACTAACAATATAAATTAACCCTTGTTGTTCAGCTGCAGTTAAACAAGCAAAGATCGCTCCAATAGAGGTGATGTAAATGTAATTGCCTTGACCAATAGAGCAGCAGTGATAGGCCATAATGGACATAAGAAGCAGGTAGTGGTTAATTCTAGGCTTTACCTCATTGCAGCCGTGTTTAGTCTGTTTTATCTTATTTTAGATAGAAACATACAGCTACAACACAGCTTCCCTTACAGTCTGTGACTTGCCCCAAAGAAGCTTTCCTTTTATCTTGGCTAAAGTTGATAAGCAAATGATGGCAAACAGATGAGAAGTTTAGTCCCAGGCCATCTGCTTATTCCTACAATCAGAGCCAGGTTGATGTTTACTCGAGAAGAAACACCTGGAACTGTAGAAGTCAGTGACGTCTACTGTATTATTATTTATCCTCTGACAACCCCTGCCCATAGCACATTTGACATCTGCAACATATGAGTTAGTAATCGATATTATATATATATACATATAATTGGATATGACTGAGAAATACAAACATTAGTTAGACATGTATTAATGGCACACATTATAATTAGAAAATATTGTATGTTAATTGTTATTAATTAAGGAGAAGCTAAGCAGAGAACAGACAAGGTCTGCTACTTTCAAAACATGATATTACGCATGTCATTAAAGCTTTAGCGATGGCCACTAAAAGTCTAGCTTTATGTGCAACAGGGCCAGTAAGACAATGGCCTGTTTCACTTTTTGATCCTATGGACTGTTTTAGAAAATCTAATGAGACACACAGACTCGTATTTTCACAAATGCATGCTAGGATGTAGCACCATAAAATGAACGAGGGTATGAACATGTAACTGAAATAATCTATGCAACAGTCAGGTGCATCAAGGAGATTGAGTTCATGCTGGGCCCAGGCTTCAGGTCGCTTACGTGGTGTCCTGGTTAAATGAGGCACAGATGAAGCTTGGGGGCAACCCAGGGCCGTCCGGTTCGTCCTGGCACTCCATCCGAGCCGCCGATTTCCCTCTCCTTTGGCTGACTGAGGTCAGAGGCCTAGGGCTCGGGTTGATCCCCGCCGGAACCCGTTTCCCCTCCTCTGCTGCCGGACTCCAAGCGCCACGCTCACAGTCTTCAGGGGGAGGAATGTCCGGGCAAACAGCTCGGATGGCACACACGCAGCACCGAGAGAATTATCCCAAATCTAGACTGGTAATAAGATAAAAGATAGCACCTTAGCAAACCGTTTCACTTGAGTCGGTCCACACGGTTGTTACTATTATGTTATTAACTTCTAGTATTCATACAGAAAAACAAAAACAGCTGATGGGTGGATGCGTCACTCTGAGGTGCGTAACGATTGGCTGACAGGAACAACACTTTCCCGCCTCTCCTGTGTGATTACTGGACGAGTTGCTTATACGCTATCTTTGATTCGACCTGACGACTGTCACTCATTTAGGAGCCGCCTGTTTGGGGGGAAAACTGTTGATTGGCCTATTACACTTTCAGTCTTGTCGCGACGAATTGTTTTGATGATTTAATTGGATAAAAAACAAATCAATCAGTTGTACTTGGTTCCATTGCCTGGTCTTTTATCGCGTGCAGCTAAACTGCGTAACATTAATATTGTTATATTAAATTGCATTTTTGATTACAATAGTTTTGATGTGATTCATCGTTTGTTTTTACTAAAATTATTTTTTGACATCATTCTAAAATCAAATATAAAAAACTTTTACCTTAAAATGCAGTTATAGCCATGAATGCAACGCCTACTTTGTGATGTCCCTGCATAAGAACAACTCTACAACCTGTATATGAACAACTGTATATCTTTGAGGTATTCACATGCCAATGCATATAGATTTATATGCATATTTATAGATGTAAGTAACATTTTAAATACAATATGTGCAGCTTTTATTTAACTTATCAAAAGAAATACGCCCTTGTAATTCATTTACGTTTGTACATAACTTCATATCGATTGATATGTTATTCTGAATACCTTATTACATTTTTAAATGTTCTGCTGTCTGCAGAGACAATAGAATACTAGAGTACTTCTTATTTTTTATTATAAATGATTATCTGTACACTGCACTATGAGGTTTTACGCATGTCTGAAAGCGGACATATGCCTTTTTACAATCACATATCGGTCGATTTTTTTTCCACATTTCTTTGACGTCACGGTTTCCGTGTGGCTCCTTTAACGTTGCCAGGGGTTACTAGCTCACATGTCAGTACGAGGACAATTGACGTCAGTGACGGCTGTTGATTGGTTCTTAGCAGTATCCGGTGGGGCAGCGGTCCAGGGCTTGGGAAAAGATCGAGGGAGAGGAGGATCTAGTAACGGTACGCTTTGACAAATATCACCCGTCCCGAGTCACCATCGAAGGGCTCGGTAGGATTTTACAGTTTCTAGTGAGTATTCGCGTGTTTTCATTTCATGGAACACATGACCTTTGAATAGGTGAAATTTGTTTTCTCCGTCTCTCGTTTGTTTATGATAGAACTCAAGATGGCGTCATTGGAAGAGGGCTTTGCCTTTGCACGGAGCTAGTCAGCTATGCATCAAACTAGACACACTCTTCAACATAGTGGTTGACAAAGATAGTTAATAAACAGTATAAAACAATTAACGTTATTATTTAATTATTTTTGGCTTCCACTGGATATTGTATTGTAGGGGAGGTAATGTTTCACTGCAAGCTAACGCTGCTTGGCTGCAACCGCTAGCCTCCTCTTGAAGCCTTCCTGACCTAGACGGCATTGCAGACCACGCATTTGTTTCATGATGTATCGAAAGGCGATAGCATTTACATTACTGAGTAGACTATTAGAGGCGATAATTTCACAAAGCATATTAAATGTTCGCTTGTTCAGCAAGGTCATTGTGCATCGCAATGTTTTCTCTAATTGACAGCCCCCTCTTTGACACCTGAGAGGATGGTGCAGCTCACTAAGTGAAGTAGATAACCAACACGCTATGTTTTCACTACTTCAGATAATTAGACTATAATAAGACTCTGTAATTATGTGAGACAGAAGAGCCCTCCTGTTTGGCAAAGCCATAAGTTTTAGCTCTTAATCTATACCACCTAGTCTTGTTACTCATTTAATTATTCCTGTAGTAGGTTTAGATTAAAGCAAGCCTGCCAAGTTTCCACCACTAGTTGGTTGCATAAAGGCAGTGTCAACGTCATGTTTGAGAACATTAGGGAAATTAGAAATTATTTGAATACTTTCATACGGGTGCATATGCTTCATACTTGCTAGCACAGAATGAATAGGTGTGTTTGCACCGCAAGACCTGTTGTTGTTTTAGTTACTCATCTAAAATGCACATGTTGGTTACAGCACGGCTTTAGAGGCCTTCCTGTATTAGCCTGCACAGCCAAGTCAAGCTCAGAGCTATCTGGGGAGGCTTATATCATAGAGGCTAATCAGATGATCCAGGAGCTGTCAGGCTAGTTTTCTCAGAAGTGGCATTGTGGTTTGATTGTCGAAACCTCGTGCAAGTGCACTTGCTGTTATGCTTTTGTGAAATCATTCGCCCAAAATTAGGCCTTTTTATGGGGCTGATAGAGTCAGAGCCAGTTGCTGTATTCGTGACATTTGACTTCATTCAGACTGGTGAAAACCTTTTTCCAAGTGAATAAACATTGAGCACACAGACTGCCTGTTCTAGTTTGTGGTTTTAAGTCAGACTTGTGTGATCACATCATATGACCGTTTTCACTCCTTGTACTTAGAAGCACTCAGACTTCACAGTGCAAAACAACACCCCGTCTCTCTGTGCACTCTCACTCTGGCTCTATTTTTCTCACATTCTTGCATTTTTTTTCTGTCCACTTCTCACAACAGCACAGAGAAGCTAATACTGTGCCGCTCTCTTGTAATCGAGTAAAACTACACTGAAAGGTGAAAGTCTGATCATGCTGCTTTTTTGTTCACTTTCTCCAGTACCAAGGTTAGAGGTCACAGAGCAGGGTTGCGGTTGTCATCATGGCTTCTGGAAGTACGAGCAGTGAAGAGGAGCGGAGTCTGAGGGAGTGTGAGCAGTACGTGCAGAAACACAATATTCAACAGCTGCTGAAGGACTGCATTGTCCAACTCTGCACCTCTAGGCCAGACCGGCCAATGGCCTTCCTTAGGGAGTACTTCGAGAGGCTGGAGAAGGTGTGTGTGTGTCTGCTTTTGGACAGGAAGCAAATCATTACACAGTGAAAGCTGAGACTTATTCATCAGATTATTACATTAAGCAGTTACCCTTTTATAGTCCATGCTGTACTTGAACAATAAATAGTTAGTGCTTGTTAGTGCTTAACCATGTCTGAGCGTTATAGATGTCAGTACATTCTCAGACGTAATCATAACTTATCTACCTTATTGCCAGTTGTTGGGCCGTCTGCACAGTTACATAGATTAAAGCCACATGTTGTAAATTGTGATTTATGTTGCATATGCTTCTAACAATGGGTGCATATATACATTTGAGAATCAGTTTTTGACAAGCCAGATGCCACAACTACTGTAAAACAATTACTAATAAGGTAACTGATTTCGGTAAAACTTCCCAATAAATCAAAATGGCTGATTAAATACTATTGAAACCAAAACTGTGACAAAGTATTGCTCGTGTGCTCCCCAGAATCAGAGAAACGTACTCATAACTAGTTACTGACAAAGAATTCAGGAACTTCCCTTGAAACATGTTTGTACAAACCAAAGACTTTATTTGTGATGGACAGCTAGCCTCCACTTCCTCCCACTTTACTTTAAAACTACCCAAAATGTCAGGGGTTGCCATATTGTGCTGATCATGCAATTTGTAACCAGTCTGCGTAATGCAGGTCCGAACCAACTCAAACGCGATCGATCAGTTTATTGTAAAACAAGACATTTTCACAGTTTAAAAAAGACAACCGTGGTTATGCAAAGCTGGCGCTCTGTACTTTCTGTACGCTCTGTACTTTCTTCCGAACAATTTCCAACAGAAGTCCGTAAATGCGTCCTAGAAAACGTCAGTCAAACCAGCCACCAGGGGGCGATCAAGAGCTTTCCACCTTTTTTGAGGAGCTGATATTAAATCTGTTATTATATTTCTACATTATAAACAATTTAGATTTAAATTATTTTAAGGACAGTCTCAAAAAAAAACTTGATTACTTCACTGAATGCAGTTTACAAGTGTAATTCCAAATTAATTCACATCCCTTCTTCTCAGTTTAACTGCTCAAGGTATGTTCATCGCAGTGAGGTAATGTCCATATCAAATGAAACGACAAGACTAGACCTTTTTGATGATACCAGTTTGTCTGCGACCAAGTGTTGACGAGAAAAACCTTTTATAATTAACTTTAAATTCAATGACCATCTGCTACAATCCGTTACAATCTGCATGCAGCTCTGCATCTACTCAGGCTTCCCGTTTGAATAAGTGACAAATTCTTGATCGCTTCCCAACATAACTCGTATCAAAAGAAACAGCACAAACTTAACCTTTCGGGTGATACCACGTGTTCCTCTGTATGATAAAACGTTGTCCATTTCAGACAATCTCGTCTACATAACCATGAGAAGATATGTTAACTGCTAAAATACTGGTAAAAACCTAACAGTTCGAAATTAATTGAAATTAGCTCGAAAAAGTCATAGAGCTCATCAGGTTTATTGGTTCAGTTTTGAATGTTAGTTTTTTGTTGTTTTTTTTATGCTTAGAAAGGGCTTCATGATCAACTTTGATGTAACTTGAATGTAAAAAAAATGACTCATTTACCTTGTTGACTCTGTTCCCACCTTCCCCTCGACGCCAGGAGGAGGCCAAGCAGATTCAGAACCAGCAGAAGGCCAGCAGTTCCCGTTCAGACTCGCGTGATGAGGAGGTGTCTCCACCCATGAATCCGGTCGTGAAGGGTCGCCGACGGAGAGGAGCCTTCAGCGCAGAAGTTTATACAGAGGAGGATGCAGCCTCATATGTCAGAAAGGTAGACACACACACACACACACACACACACACACACACACACACACACACACACACAGCTGTGAAGTCTACAAGGAAGAGCCAACATTTACATCAGTGTTTTGAAAGCGGACGGTTGAACCTCTTCATCAAGTGGAGACATCATGACACATTACTTGTCTCCTTCCTAAGGTCATTCCGAAAGACTACAAGACAATGGCAGCCTTGGCCAAAGCTATTGAAAAGAACGTACTCTTCTCACACCTCGACGACAACGAGAGGAGGTAACTGCCTTGACCGATGTTTTCTTTCCAAAGCTTCTATAAATAGAGTAACTGTGTTGTTGAACTCGTCTCAAACCTGCTCTTCCTTTCCAGTGACATTTTTGATGCAATGTTTCCTGTCACCTACATCGCCGGGGAAACAGTTATTTTGCAGGGTAGGATTAAATCTCTTCTGTTGAACACTCATGTACACAAGTCAGTGTTACATTCCTCCAAAGACATTATCTAACAGCACTGTTGTTCATCCTCCAGGTGACGAGGGGGACAATTTCTATGTTATTGACCAAGGAGAGATGGATGTGAGTAGAATCTGCCTTGTGTTTACAGCTAAATCAGACTTACCATTAGAAAATAGTTAACAGGTTTATTAGGAATTCATTTCTCATTACATCAGAAGTTATCAAGGCTCCAGAGTAACTGTCTTGCCGCCATCCCGTAAACATCCAGAAGACTTAGTTTAACTGTCCTGAAGTGAATGAAACCAAAATCCAAATGTTGTTTATTTACTTTACTAATATCTACAGTCATGGGTGGAATACAGAACCATTTAACTGTTGAAGAAAATGAATAATTATATTTACAGTATAATGTAGTGAGTCATTACATTACATCAAATGGTTTTCTCAACATTCCCTCGCCTGCTGCCCTGATAACCTGACAGGTCTATGTGAACAACGAATGGGTGACCAGCATTGGAGAAGGTGGCAGCTTCGGAGAGCTGGCACTGATATACGGCACCCCGAGGGCGGCCACAGTTAGAGCCAAGACCAACGTCAAGCTGTGGGGCATCGACAGAGACAGCTACAGGAGAATACTTATGGTGAGGAGGTGTATCAAACATGTATTAGTAGAAGACGTATTCTGATACATTGTAGCTTTGTTGATGCTATTTGTGGCTTTATGAAGTATGTTTGTTAAAAGTAAGTTTTAGTTCCATGTTAAGTGCCCTAATTAAAATGTGTTTTTCTTTAGGGGAGCACTTTGAGAAAGAGGAAGATGTACGAGGAATTCCTCAGGAAAGTGTCTATTCTAGGTGAGTACTTTCATTTGTTTTGCTCATCTATAAGCTTAAAAATAGAAAAGGAGCACATTACTCCTGTTGGATGTTGAGATCAAAATCACCTTTAAGGGGATATAAAAATATCTTGCGTAAAAACAAATGAGAGATGCAAAAGCAGTTTTTAAATGTCACCTGTCATCGTAGCTTAATTCATTTGTGTGTTGGCCCCCGTCAGAGTCTCTTGACAAATGGGAGCGGCTGACTGTCGCTGACGCCCTGGAGCCCGTCCAGTTCGAGGACGGACAGAAGATTGTTGTGCAGGGAGAGCCTGGAGATGAGTTCTTCATCATCCTGGAGGTACACGCTTGATTAAAACTCTTTCTCTCACACGATCCTGAATGCATGTGAGGTTTTCACAATATCAGTATCAACAGGAACTTGATGGTATTCGATTTATCTCAGCATGTTTCGAGAACATGACTCAAAACGTTTAATCAATTATCAGAATAGTTGGCTACTAATAGATTTATCGACTAATCGTTGCAGCTGAGGTTGATTTAAAATGGAACTGTGTGTGTTTGTTTCAGGGTTCTGCAGCCGTGTTGCAGCGTCGCTCAGAGAACGAGGAGTTTGTGGAAGTGGGCAGATTAGGACCCTCTGACTACTTTGGTAAAAAATTCAATATTTTCAGTGTAGTTTGATATTCCCTTAATTTATTCTTATTTTCTGTAACTGAGAGAGAAACCTTTAATCAAACCGTGTCCCT
>CAAKHC010012466.1:0-15671 GCA_901007825.1 Macroramphosus scolopax
GGGACAGGCGAGGGTCGCAGAGACTCATCAAGATCCGAGTTGAAAGCAGTGTGAAAAGGGTGTCGATGATAACTGGTTGCTGCTGGCTAACAGATCCGTGTTACGACGGGTATATATATATATATATATATATACACAGAAATGTAGAATTATAAGTAGACCGTAGTTAGATGAAGCATTGCAAACTTCAAGTACACCACCAGATGTCACTAGGTTATACACACTGGATCTTTAAAAATCAACAAGATATCGCCTACTGGAGAGTTAAAAAACTAATCTACAAACAAAAACAGACAGATATTAATTCCATGAAGCTTGTTTCAGCAGATGTTTAGTCACCTAATAAGAACATAGAGAGGTTGTGAGAGTTTGGAAAAATAGAAACTGAGGGTTGACGCAATTCCCAGCAGTAGGTGAGTGACCCATCTCTCACTCTTCAGACTAATGAGAGAGAATGAAGGAAAAGCTCCACCAACTAAATGAAAGTCTGAATGTCTCACATTCTGAAACTGTCTTCTGCCACATTCACAGTTAGACTGCTGCAGAACAACAGAGGGTCCCACACAACAATACACTATGAGCATGTGTCATCATCACCCACAGGTTCAAGAACAACATTCTACCATGAAGATAAAAGATTGCTTGCAGTCTCAGTCTGAACGTACTCAAAATGTGAATCCATCCAGAGGGTTATAAAAAGGGGAAAATCACAGGGCATTGAAAACAAAAGGGATGTTGGTACGGACCTGACAAGCAATTTAAATATTCTACATGTAAAAATGACATTATGGTCTGTTGATGACAGGAAGAAATGGACACATAGATTGTTCAAAGTGTAAAGGGTTCATACTCCCCCAACCAGTGACATGCTGAACTAATCATTCTATTAGATTTGGATATTTAATACCTCTGGCATGGCGGTTATGTCATTTGTTGTCTGTCCGTCCGTCTGTCTGTCTACGATCACTCGTTTCAAATGTCAATACATCAGATCACACAATACAGGTGTTGTCATTAACCTCTGTTTACACTCTCAGATGACTTAGTGATCATTTAATAGTCATTTAAATCAATAACTTTGTGTACAAGAGCAGGAAATAATGTTCACATGGTGTACAGAAAGCATCTATGAGGCCTGACTACAGCTTGTCGTTCGATGGAACAAGCACAATAGTTTGTAAATGAGTATAAAATAGTGAATTGGACAATAAGAAAACATAGTATAGGTGATGACAGAGAGTAGGGGGAGATTGAAAAGAGGTTTAACCAGCTGAGTAACCAAACTGTGTCTGTCCTCTAACCCTGACGCCACATGTTGGCTGTTAAGCATAATTCTGTTGCTGAACCTGAGAGGAGGAAGAGATTTAGCTGTTCTTCTGTTAGTAATGACGCATGTTGTTTTCACACAGTATTTTAAAATGTCTCTCACTCAGTTAACAATGTTAACTTTGATGGATGTTTAGAAGAATATGTTCAAGATGTCTGCAACTTCACCTTAATTTGTCTGACAGTCAGTGCATGTCAGTGTAACTTCGGGATGTCGAAAACCCGCCCACTTTGTTCCTATGTGGCATGTCTTTTCGCTTGACATATGTTATTTTAGTAAGTAAACTTAAGTTATAAAGCGTTTCTCTAAACCAGATTCACCGTGGGATGTACAAAGCTACAGTGTAGAAAAATAAAAGACTACAAACACAGCTCTTTTAGATCAAAAGAAACAAAGGCACTCTTGTTGTGAAGTGAAGAAATATATAAAACCTTTAATAGAGAATGTTTAACAGTTTAAAACCAAATGGGCCTTCGCATTGCGACCATATGGGCTTCCTCAGGGCACAGCTCTCAACATTGACACATCAGTACAGTTGGAGCAGATTGAACCCCTATAGTTTAACATTTAATAAACAGATCTAAAGAACAAGTTATTTTTTGACTAATCTGAAGACAACAGAAGTTTTCTGTCCAGATATGTTAATCCAATTGGATAGCATATTCATTTTCCTCTTAACTACACACTTGTAGAGTTTTCTCTCTGTCCTCAGAGATGTATAAATATGAATTAAAGAAACTCTCTCTACTACTCTAAACTGCCTCTGTGGATAGTTTCCTCTGGAGTAGATGTTGCCAGGTCCATATTTCACCCTGACGACTCACACACAGACTCACAGGGTGAAACAATACCAGAAACAATCGCTGCTGGTGACATGTCAACCTGTGAGAGTCACATCAAACTGCTCAGCTGATTCTGTGTTAATGTGATCGTTGAGTGTGATACTCACATCCCTTTCCTACCGGGATACGGTCACTCATGTAGCAGTGTAGCTGCCTTTGGTTGCAGTAACTACAACACCTGGAGTCATACGAATTAGAAGCGCCCTTGGAGAACGCAAACCAAATTCACAATTCCATATGATGTTTTCTGAGAACTAATAATAAGTATGAGATGCAAATCTTTCAAACTTATTTTTAGTAAATGTATTAAATTAAAGTAAATTCACTGCAGACAGTTTGAATGTAACCAAAGAAAAACAATGCAGTGAATAACATTAGTGTTAAATAAACGTTCACTTAAGCTCAGCATTTTTCTGTGTGTCTACATTGTTTGTATTTAATCAAATGCAAAGTTAAGAAATATTCATATTGGTTTTATACACTGTCGGCTTCTTGTTCTCAAAATACCTGCATCAGCAACTTAAAAACACCCATACCGGTTGACCACGAATTTAAATGTTCAGTTTTAAGAAATATGACGTTGATAGTTACCAGATTTGGATGTGCATGTGACGTAACCACAGTGACTTCGGCCTACTGTGCTAATATAAGATAAGGTGTTAGTTAGCTCAGTGTACACAGAACTGTCAGGATGACTGTAGACTGTCAGTGTTGTTTCAGGTTAAGGAGTCTGCAATAAGTAAAAGAACTGGTGATGCACTGGTGGTTTTGTTGTTTGTTGGAGTTGAATTTGACGTTTATTCGGCCACAAGCAAAGAACTCAGCTATCAACTTGGTGAGCATGTTTAATAACTGATTACTGATTTATCTTATGGATTACGTGCGGAAAATTCTGAACTTCCAATGTGTATTCACCAGTTCGATGTGTTGGTCAGACTGGTTGCTGCTCAAGGGTCAAAAAACATGTTGACATTTAACCTCCAGTCATGTGGCTTTACTATTGTTTTTTCATCAGCAAGGAAGCTCCTTGGTTAATACGTTAACTATTTCACGGTCAAACAGTGACGGAGTTATAGTGTCATTGTTAATGAATGAGATTGGTGTGAAAATTAAAACCAGTACCACATATTTTCAACCACTTTGTGCTGCCAAGAATGTTTTTCAAACCCAAAGAAGTTTATTTGAAATTCCACTGGAGTTGCCAGACATCCGGATACAAGCTCAACCTAATACAAATGTGTATAAAGTTATGCTCAAACATATTTAGTATTACAATGCAATGTGATATGTGAAAACATTGCAAATGACAGATCACCTCAGGAGACAAACATGAAAGCACAAAATATATCTATAAAAATACAAATACACTCATTCACATTTACACACATATTCAGATGCACCACCTTGTCAGCAAACCCAATTTTTCCCAGCAGCATCTACAGGACACCAAGCAGCAACAAACAGCTCTTTGAATGAACTGTGACAAGGTGTTGTTCTTTTCCCCCCTCCCTCTGTCGTCTGTCTTCCGGGAACACTAATAGGCTCCATGCAGAGTAATGTGACCAATTGAATCATCCTCGCCCCGCAGCTGGAAGCTGCAGATCGGAGGAGCAGAGAGAGCGCAGGAACCAAGAAAACCTTTCTCGGTTGACAGATCAGTTTCTGCTCCGGACTTCTCTGGGATTTTACACATTGTCCTCCCAAAGGAACTAGTGGCACCTTTTCGATCTACTTACTTTTGCTCGCTTGGCAGACCGCAGGCCACGTGAAAAGGTCAGAGGGCCTGACTGCAGCCTTAGGTGAGTACAAACTCCAGTGATGCTGGCCACAGCTGAGACACTCATACCAGGACAATGAGTGAGTGATCAGCAGTGATCTGATCAGTTCCGTCATCTGTTAACACCTAGAGTGCACAAGTCACAATAACTGCTGACACCATACAATGAAACAGGACTTTTAGGATAAGCTATTAGCCCTTTGTACATTTTACAATGAATGCTGAATGAAGAAATTACGATTTCCTAACTGTTTTAATCAGAAAGCTACAAGAAAGAAACTGCCAAAGAAAAAGGAGAAAAGGACACATTTCCATTTAACTTGGAGGTTAGTAAAGGTTCTACTCGGGTTAGAAATGACTGAGCAGTCCCAGTCATGTGCAGCCGTGTCGTTTCTTACTCAGAGATGATTACAGTAAGTCTGAATATTCCACCAGCCTCAGGGACTAAATACTCCTGTGAAGAGTTACACAAAGTCCTGTTTGTTTGCAGAGTCATTCATTCGTTCAACTAAACAGGAATGAAAAACTTGTTACTTTTATTGCCTACATTAATTACCGTAATGTAATGTTACTTATTATGACAATATCTTGCTTGAATAAGAATATAGGCACGATGAATGCACATTTTCCAAACGCATTCAAGGTAAATTCATTCAACCCTAAACCAATGAGTTTTCTCAGATTGTAATCATTTACAAACTTTGTGAAATGAGCCAAAAAACAGCCTTCCAAGAACTTTTTAAACTCCACGAGACAGCACATGTTGCATCTGCAAAACCTCGGCAGGGACATTTGTTTCCTTTGGTGTTAATCCAGGGTGCAACACATATGTGTTCTATGTTCTATGGTGTCTGCTTACAGGACACACATTGATTGATCCCATTGTCTTGAGAATAATCTCCAAAAACAATCTATTATACATCTAATTTGATTCCCCAAAATTACATTCAATTAGTAAATGAAGGACGTGAAGTACAGCAGGCAGTGCAATACACATAACTTCTTTAAAAGGTAAGACATTATAATAATAATCCTTGTAGAAAGTTACTAGTTAAATCACTGTTGTGTTTCTCTGAAGCATCGCCTGTAGTGGATTGTCTCGTCATTGCTAGTGAACAATACAACTGTAAACTGTATTTACTCATAAATCTGTACAGATCTCTGTGCTAATATGAAAGACATTCAGAAAATCTTTACTTTGGGCTCCTCTATGTCTTTTCCCGTTATCTGTATTTGGATTATGTTTCAGAGAAAGATCCTTTCTAATGTGGAAATGGGCAACGTGTCCTCTCCTTTGTTTGATGCCATTAGCCAGTTCACAACTTCTAAATACATTTTTTTCTGCTTGTTTGTGGTCGGCATTCACTCCGCTTGAGCCTCACTGCCGGTCTGGGGACTTTCGCTGCTAGCTGAGTGTTAGCATGTTGCCTTTGCAGGTGCATGCACATGTTTGATGTCAGGTTCACAACACTGGATAGTTGTTTCCGCCTTGGGCGCAGATTGTTCACTTTACCACCACATTGTAGTCGTTCCGTGAGACAAATTCAAAGTAACGTGCATATCAACTCCCCTCAAAAGCTTTGTTTGTTTGTCTCCCGCACACACTGAGGTTTGTTTGTCTCCCGCACACACTGAGGTCAGGTGATTTGCCAGCGTGCAGACGAAAGGGCACATATGATATCTGCCCCTGATGCAAATTATAAATCAAGTAATGACATAATTGTTTGATTAGAAACTGTAATCTGATTACTTAATGAGTAACGTGTGACATTCTCTCGTTGCAGACAAATGTAATGTTTCATTGATAGTAGGTTTAGTCCAGTCAGTCAAGTCATACAAAGTATGTGGACCCAGTTTACTACTGACCCCTCCCTAGGAGAACCTGAGGAACTCTAACACTGATTTGTTATGTGTTGCAATGATGCTGATATGAAGCCTTATTATATCATGAAAAGGGTTTATAATGTTTTGATTCATTGAGTCAGTTCTCCTGCTGCTGAGATGAACAGTGAACTTTGTCCACTGGCAGCGTATGTGTCCAGATGTCTGCTTATTCCCATGAAATCTGACATACTCGACTTCATCTTATAATCTACAATAACGCCATGTGGCACAACTGGGAGTAGCTGTCCCAGATGGTAGACCATCTCCTGTGTCCTGTAGATCGTGGAATGACATTGTGTTTGTATTTTACTTACATATTTATTGTTATACGTGTGCTAAATAATACTATACACGTGTGTTACCACATATAAGTATGTCTGGTAATGTATCAATACAAACAATGTATTTCACTTACTCTGTATTTGGTATGAAGTTGATCTCAATTAAAGTGCATACAAATCATTTCATCTGAAGACTTCTTACTCATACTCTTACTTCTTTCACATTGTCATCACAGACCGTTCATACATATTCATTTTTCAATGAAGCATTACGTCAGTTTTCATGTACTTCTGAGATGCTGACTGAACCAGTGACAGACTGACTCTGCACTGGGTTCCAGTACAATGAAGCCTTGACCAGCATATGGTTCTCATGTGACCACATTGCTGACTGTTATCAGGCTGGTGTTTCCTCCAGCCATTCACATTCAGCCTTGTTCATTGACCAGGTAGTATTTCACCTTATGTCACAGATCAGTCCTGTGCTGGTTTCTATTTATTTAACAGATGAACGCTAAGTGTTACCTTGTGTTGACTCACAATACTGTTTGAATTTAATATCCTGAGTTCAGAACAGTCAATATTGTAGTCCCTGAAGACTGAAGCCAAGTACTTTCAACACATTTTTTGCAGTTTAAGTAGAAGAAAAATGCTTTAGAAAGCAACCAAGTCATGTGTTTGTTATTGTTTCGCACCATCTTAAAATGTCCTTCTCTCAAAGGTTGTTGGATTTAAGGGATATTCAACATTCCTCTCAAATGCGTTAAAAGAATTTTCCCATGCAAATTACACGCATGTGTTAAACTGTAATATATGTATATTGTAATTGGTGAATAAGACAAGTTGAGAGCGATGCAGTGCAGTAAGTTTAAAGCTCCCTGCAGATGAAAGACGCATTCCTACTCTGCATGTCGCTGTGTTCCACAGACAGATTCCCAGCTGGGACCTGCTCTAATCTCCTGGCAACAATATTGACATAGAAATAGAAACTCTGGAGAAGACAGGAGTCTAGCTGTCTGCCTGTTCGGGCTGCCTTCACATACATCTGGTTGTCAGACACACACATGTTCTGTTTAAATTAGATACTTGGTTAGGCTGTCATCTTGGAATCTAAGGGAACAGTCACACATTTTGGTAAATATAAAATCCTGGTTTTTGAGTTAAGAATATGTATTTAGAAAAAACACCAATGGAAAATTGCTAGCGGAGCCCCACTGAAATAAATTAGCGTAATGGGGCCTCTCGAGGTCCTACTGAGGATAGTGACAAAGACAAGCCTGAGTCCAAAGAGGAGACGTTCCATCTTCTTTTTCACAAGTTGACATCAGTCGCGAGCTTCAAGTCTTTTTCCATACAGCATCATTTTTGTTGTGTGGATTATTGGGACATTTGTAGTCAAGTAGACATTAAAGCAACATGTTCTTTGGGACATGGCTTCCTGTGATTGACAAATTGCTACTACTGTGGGTTGTACCATGGACTACAGAGGAGCCCTTTCAATTTGACATTTTCATGAATTCTTCAGGAAATATCACATTGATAAAAAAAAATATTGCATATAGTTTACGCTATTTACCTTGGCGAAGGTCGGTGCCCCTCGAGTTTGCTCCCTGTTACCAAATTAAGCAATCCAACAAATCCAAAGCTCTCATTCAGCTGGTTGCTCCAATGGAACGATGCCAATTATCCCAAGAAAAACAATGATGACAAATGTGTTTATTTGAAAATAGAAAAAGCCTTTAGGTCTGTAAAACTGCTGGATCTTAAGTGTCTGTTGACATTTGATTTCAGGGTCATCCTCACCGTTACCCTACCCTGCCTGGGATCCACTTGTCACCATGACAACCAAATCCAACAGCAGTGTTCTGGGTGGCAAGGCGTCCTCTTCTCCTCTTCTATCTTCACCCACCTGCCAGCGCCTAGTCACCAAAGATGGACATTGTGCCCTGCTTCCCCCTCTGTGCTCTTCAGGCGCATGGCATGGGTCCTCGAGCCGAGCCTTGCTACTCGCCCTGCAGGACCTGTGGGGAATGCTTGTGGGTCTGCGCTGGAGATGGGTCCTGCTGGCCTTCTGCACATCCTTCCTGGCCCATTGGCTGCTGTTTGCCTGTCTGTGGTACTTGCTGGCCCACCTCAATGGAGACCTGGATGTGCAGGATCATGATACCCCCCCACAGGGGCATGTGGTTTGTGTGAAGCACATTACCAGCTTCACTGCAGCCTTTTCTTTTTCTCTAGAGACACAGCTCACCATTGGCTATGGCACAATGTTCCCTAGTGGTGACTGTCCCAGTGCCATAGCACTGCTGGCTGTACAGATGCTGCTGGGGCTAATGCTAGAGGCATTCATCACAGGTACATCCATTTCTTAAATCTCTCTCTTAACAAACATCATTCATTTTCAGGAGCTAATTGACATGTTTACCCAAATATAAGATCATTCATGTTTTTGGATATTACAATAGAAAATCTGTAAGCTGTGTTATATTTAAGGACTAGAAATGCAAATGTTCACAAACAGACGTTTGAGCATTGTGTCAAAGTGTTTCCCACTCATACATTAGTGCTTCCCCTTACCTCTTACTTTATCACTAGCCCCCAAAAGACATCTTCTGAATGCGTTACCTCATCCACATCAGTTATCTTTGCAACACCTACCCATTATCTAAGACTGAAAACCTGAGCCCAACCAATGTAGAAAATGGAAACAACTCTGAGTCTTTCGTATTATAGCTTTGAGTCTTTATATTCTCACAACTTATCCTTGTTTTGCAAATGGAGCAAATTGTTAGTGGACCTAATGTAAGACTTACATAAGTCCCTTTTAAAGGAACACGTGGCCACATTTGTTTGGCAGTATGATTGATTATGTGATCTGGGTTGCACTGAAGGCCGCTGACTGACCCTTTTCTCCTCTGCTTAAACAAAAGTACATAATCATTCACACACCAACGGCATCATATTATAATGTTTTTTTACAATGTCTGAACATTTGGAAGAGGTGATAAAGATATATTATATGTGCGAGCCAAACATCTTTCATTATTTGGTTTTCCTGGAACATGTAGATCCAGTCAGTGTTGTTTTGATTTTTTTCTCATTATAATTTCTGACAGACGAGGCATAGGACGAGCATCGGTGCCTCTCAGTGGTGGAAAACAACAATGCACTCTGTCTTTACAAACAGAAATACTGTACATGTTTATCTGCATAAAGAGCAGGGAATATAAGATCCGATCACAAGTGGTCACCTGGACACATGTGGAGATGCATTCTAATGCCAGGTATAAACTGACACACTTAGAGCTGTCTACTTATGATTGGATCAACCAGGTTTCTGCCATGTCTGAACAGGGCCGCAGTGATGAGTAGATGCAGTAAACAATTCAATTCACCTCATATCCTCACATCACACTAAATTTCATTTTCTCAACCTTCAGGTGCATTTGTAGCCAAAATTGCGCGTCCTCAGAAGCGAGCAGGAGCCATCCAGTTCAGCCCCCAGGCGGTAGTGGGCCAACACCAAGGCCAGACGTGCCTAATGATAAGAGCCACCAACTTACTGAGGCGACCTCTGGTAGATGTGAAGGTGAGTGCTGTGCTCTATGAAGAACATGAAGGTCAGGCCCTGCACCAGACTTCTCTGGAATTCCTGTTGGATCATCTGGGCCAACAGCCCTGCCCTGTCTTCATATTTCCACTCACCTTTTACCATCCACTGGACCGCCGGAGCCCCCTCTACCCCGCCCTGTGTGAGGGCACATCCAACCACTTTGAGTTGGTGGTGTTCCTGTCGGCCTTGCAGGAGGGAACTGGTGACACCTGCCAGAAGAGGACCTCATACCTGCGGCAAGAAATCCAGTTTGACCGTCGCTTTTTGCCTGCCTTGGGACTGGATGCTCGGGGGAGGTACATGGTGAGCAGCCATCACTTTGACACGGCACACTCAAAGGAACCTTTGGAAAAAGACTGTGTGGTGCAGATCAATGGTGATGGCAGCGACAGGATGGAGTAAGGATACTGTAGAGAATTGGGGAGTTTCTGAGGTTTAGGTGGGGAGTAACAGATACTACATATATATTTGGCAGCAGGAACTTCATTAAATTTGTGTTTCATCATTTTAAATCAAAAAGTACATCTGGCTATATATATTTCCACTGGCTTCCTGCCCCTGAATATTGCAGGTTGTTTTGGTCGGAGTGAATGATCGTCAGGGACATTGCGAGTGAGTAACTACAGTTTATCACAAACTGGGTTTTATTTTTTAGCTCAAGCTATCAGCTCTAACAATGATTGTTCTCTCTAGTTAAGTCATTTGCTGAGGATCACGAAATACATTTTCCAAAAACTCAGCAATATCTCTAGTGATCCCAAATAAAACCCAGCACATAAACATCAGTTTACCTTTGGAATGATTCAAAACTAGGAATATACTGAGAGAGAGCAAACTTCCCTGGTCCCTTCGACACCCGTCTTAAAGGTTCAGTAAGAGTTGTCAAGTAATTGATGCACAGTCCTACTGACAAGGAAAGCAAACAGAAAACCTTAGCGGGGATAATTCATTTGTTTTTTGTTATTTATGATTGCCATAGATGATGATTATAGAAACTGGGATGGACTCGTATTATTCTGTCACAAATTTGATTAGTGAACCTGAATTTATCAAATGTATACAGATTGATTAAATTAAATCAGATAAAAAAAATGTAATTTCCTTATTTTATATACAAATTCAGAATGATGATACAATCCCAAATCAAACCATTTAAAGTGTACGATAGAACAATTCTGTACCGCAAATTTGGAAGCAGCAAATTCAAATTGAGCGCCTGCTGGCACTAATACCAACCTGCAGGTAAGAGTTTGTAAGGCAGAGAGATCAATGTGGACGAGGTCCAGTAATGAAAAGCATTATGAAAACAGGCTTGATCCCGGGCATGCTGAGTGCGAAACAGTGTTAAATGCACTTGTTGACTTCATCAATGCAGTGAGCAGCATTACTGCCAACGTGCCCCTTCGTCACTGCAATCCTGACTCATTGACCAAATCAAATGTTACTGTGTTTATGCATCTTCCAGGCAGTCATTACTCATCTCACGAAACCATGAACATGAACTTATAGGTATTGTATGCAGGTATGTGCAGGTCTGCTGCTGGACATTGTGTAACAGAGCGGTGACATGATAAATACAAGAGGATGAAGGCTGATCTGCACACTAAACTTTACTTATACGACATTTGGATTCAGCCAACGCCAACAATCAGATTTATGGAAAATTAAGTCTCAAACAAAGATCAACTTAAGCTAATGTTAACAATTGGGAATTATCACTAGATGATATAAATGATGATATATTTTGCCAGAAGCTGTCGGCCCGAGTATTAGACTTGGAAAGAATTTTATTACAGCAGTAAATACAGATGCCAAGAAAGTCCGTACTTACAATTATTTGTGTTGTCTTGAGAAAACGACCTTCTTTATCATTAGAAAAAAACCCATCCTGGATTATCATGAGAAAAACAAAAGGTTGTTTCCTTTTATTACTTACACTATTTGTCAGAGGTTCGGAGTGCTTTGCCGTGCGCTAATGCAAGTCTATGCAAGTTTGGAGGATTTGGTCAAACAGAGGACTTTGACTCCTGATGTGAGGATGTGTGTTATTGTTATGTTGTTGATGTATAATTTTCAGACCTAGTTTTTATATTCATGTTTTTCTTTTGGTTCCAATAGAGGTGTTTTCACATTAACACCGTATTACAAAGGGTGAGCAATCTGTAAGAGAAGTCTGGCAGAGCGTAACATGCCAGCATGCGTCAGATAATTATTGATTATTGCATCAGACTATTCTTCAATCAAGCTCTAACACGAGCAGGAATTGATGGGATTGCTGTGCAGTGTCCTATTTGATAAGATGTAACTGTCTAAGCAGAGGGACTCACATACATACTAAATATAGAAAACAAATTACATAATTTATGATCTCGAGGTAAAAAAATACTTGCAAGTACGGCAATCGTCGGTGTCCATAAGTAGAGGAAAAGTCAGTATAGAAGTTAATAGAAATGTATAAATATATGTCGGTTAGTGGTCCGACCAGCAGACCAACTTCACTGACCCTTCAGTCACACATTAAACTACTACAGAAGCTTTTGAAAAGAATTGCAGTTATTGGGCTAAAACATGGGTACGGTCGTTCATCTTACTGCTCACGACCACTGAAGTAGTTTAGGAATGTTTTACACCAATGAATTTTAACTTCTCATGAAACTGAAGAGAATATATAACCAATTAGTCAAAGAATAATCTTAAGTCATTTCAGTTGGCGTGGCTGAGTGCCAACCATGTAAAACTGATGCAATTCAGAGGTAATGCAGATTTAAGTGTCACGGTGGAAAGAGAAAGTAACAATAAGGAAAGGACAGAGGCCAATCAACTTTCATCCATGTAAAAGGGCATTCAGGCTGCTGATCAAAGAGTAGCAACACAACTGATGGATTACAATACCAACATGAGCTGACAATCACATCAAATGGTTGCAAAACTGCCAATATTAAGCTGCGGTTATTCATTTGGGGAAAAAAATGTATGTCTTAACATAAGCTAACATTAGACTGACCTGCAAGAAGTAAGATATGGCCTAGTGGAGTAATAACGACTGCTGATTGATTCCTAGATTAATGGCGTTATTTTGAAAAATCATTGCTTAAATCACAATGTGAAGCAAAGATCAATGTTTCTAGATTCAGAAGAAACTTAGTCATTTAGTCTTTTTAGTAAACGCGTGTTTGTAATTGTATTTGTATTATTTTCACTCTGAAGTTGCTGATATGAAGTGAATCATTGTGGTATCGATGTGGTTTAAAAGAAATCATGTAGGAACTTCAGACACACAGAGACGAGATGTTGCACAAAATGATTGTGAAGCAGAGATGTCATCGTGTCTCACATGTTTCAGTGCCTTTGTACAGTGTACATTACATTAAATAAATATTTTCTAAACAAGCGTGCCAGTGAGACGGACAGTTATTACAATGAGCGTCTCGAATTTATGAAAATGAACTCCAAAATCACCTCATCACATTTAGCAAGGTGTGAACTGACCATGTACTGCATGATTACTGTGACCAGTTGCATTAACAATGCTGCCCCCTGCTGGTGATGGCTGGTAACAGCAGTGTTTGCTTTAACAGAATCGATTAAGGCAGTGGTTCCCCACCTTTTTTGTTTTGTGTTCCCCCTGAGCCTTTTTGTCCTACCATGAGTACCCCCTCACTCATATGTGCTGATGATCCCTCAAAAGTAGAACGTAACTGATTATTGAATGAAAATAACTTTATTTCATCGCCTTAATTTGAACATCTAATTCTCAGGCATTTTCTTAATTTTAACTTAAATCACTCAATAAAAAAAAATAACAATGAATATGTTGCCTTGAAAATAAATAATATAATCAAATAAATACATATGAAATCAAAATAATCAACTTATCTTTGCTTTATATATGTTGTAACATTTAGGAACAAAACACTTAGCAAAATAATATCCAGAATCAAAGTTGTCTTTCCTGGCAGTGTTTTGCAAAATGAAATATGCTTGTTTATGTCCGACGCATCTTTGTAACGCACGAAGGACAGGAGCTGCACTTCTCCACTCACATCTGTCATTTCATCCAGCTGCAGGCGAACTGACCGGCCGGTTTTATTTTGTTCACCACTTGTCCAGTTATATTAACAGACCAGTGGCGGAACAACTTTACAAAGGGCCCTGGGGCAGAACTTGATAATTGATAATTGGCTGGGTTAGAATAAACTATATACATTAAGATTCTAACAAAATAAAGCCACATACACACTATTGACCCACATCTGAAATATAGGCCTATAGTGGCTAATCCAACAAAATATTTAACAAATTAGTTTTAAACAAACAGATTAATAGAAGGCCAGGCTGGGGAATACTAGGCCTATAATAAGCCTTAAACTATTTTTTTGTCGTTTTTTTCCTATATAGATATAGTTTGTGTTCATTCATTGCAATTTTATTGAAAAGGCATTCGACGTGCCTTGCGTTCAGCAAAGTCATTGACAATTTGTGCGATGTCCAACTTCCTTGCACGTTCATTCTCAATTGACAATATGGCCAATCCACAAAGCCTCTCCTGACCCATTGTGCTTCTTAGATAAGTTTTTATTCATTTCAATTTGGAGAAGGAGCGTTCTGCTGACGCGACTGAGACAGGAAGTGTGAGAAATAACAAGACCGCAGTGCACACCTCACTAAATGTTGAAGTTACCACGGGATGATCAACTATCAGCAGTTTGGCCAGGTTTATTATAGATTTGCATCTTGGTATCTGTTCTTTATATCATGCCCTAAATGACACAAGTTGACCAGGAAAGCTGGAGTCAATATCCCGACAATAGTGATTACCGAGCCGACGGGCCGCTTCGTATAGATCCTCATCCTTGGCATGCTGGAGTGTAATGGGGTGAATAGCCTCAAAGAGATGAGCAGTCCTATTTAAACTGACAAACCTATGGGAAAGCTGAATGGAAGAGGGCCCCCTGAGTGTGGCCAAACGACCCGGCGGCCCCGCTCGCCCCGCCCAGAGCTCCGCCCCTGCCCGGAGGCACATCTCACTCACGTAAAGGGGGCACACGGATAATGCAGACCCTTTGAGCAGTGCAGCTTGTGAGAGGGGATTCCCACATTTAAACATCATAAAAACAAGTACAGATCTGGTCTGTCACATGCTCGTCACTCAGCCCCGATGCACATTCACCTGTCGAAGAAGACCACAGAGACATTTGACCCAAAGCCAGCTGTTGACCTTGGATGGAGACAGCTAATCAGAGACTTGAACAGAGACAGGGAGGTGCATCTGCAGCATCTTCATCATCTACGATGCAGGAAGGAGAGGACAGTGAGGAAGACTGCACTTGTTGACACCAGGCTACTGTGGGGTGAGTACCAAACTCACATGGTACTCATGAGTAACTCACTAAAAAATGACATATATATACAGTCAGTCCGGAAAGTATTCAGAACGCTTCACTTTTCCCACATTCTTTTATGTTACAGCCCTATTGATAATAGGAATAAATTCATTTTTTTCTCAGAATTCTACACAGGGCTCTACAGGTGTTCAGGGTTTGTCCAGCTGGTAGGAGGCCCGGTGCTGGACCCGGATCCAACAGGGAGGTCACCTGACTCAGTCTGATACCAGCGTGAAGGTTTTTGGGGACAAATGCCTTGAGTCAAATATAAATAAGTCTATTTGATTGCTGAATGTGAAAATGGAAATGCTTCTGTCAGGTCTGATGATGCAGTCGCCTGAACTGATCAGCTGAGGCCACCGCCGCGTCATCAGCCCGTCAAACCTGCATCTACATCTGTGCTTGACATTTGGTGGACTAAAACAAACTGATTGGTTTATTGATAATCAATATGTGGGTGGATGATATCGGCATCTAATCCTTATTCCTCATTTGAAATCTAGAATCTATGACTCGGTAATATTTCCCTTCTTGTGTGTGGAGCTGTTGGAACCAGATGCTTC
>CAAKHC010012468.1:6508-17031 GCA_901007825.1 Macroramphosus scolopax
TGACTGTTATCCTCAATGTCTGACATCATCATAGAAGGGAACCTCATCCTACATAGACCATGTGTACCATCTCTGTCTGTAATGTCTCTGGAGGACGTCGTTGCAGGAAGTGAAGTGTGTGTGTGTGTGTGTGTGTGTGTGTGTGTCCAGGTGCCCTCATATGGGACAGAGTGGAGCACGGATTTGCAATAAAGTCATAGAAACAGCTTTGTGCTAACTCAAAGATTAGAAAATAAAAAAACGAGAGGATTCGCTGAACAATGCTTTCAAGGACTAACTTTGGTGGACAGGAACGCGCTGAAATTAAGCTAGTGAGTTAGCTACATGCTACACATGGCTCTGAACAGGAACACCGCGCCGGCAGACCGCTGTGACTACAGTTTGTGTTAGCAGAAACGATTGAGACCGATATGACAACTGAGAGTCAAATAGGAGAAGAAATTCGACAACAAAGAACTTGTTCCTGAAGGGAAATGACCTTCCAAGAGTGGAGAGACCTGCCGCATTGGACTGGAGGTAAGCTAATGTTGTTAGCCAAAGCTACTGTTAGCAGATACTGATTTCACACGGCGGCGCAGCAGGATGACAACATAAACAAACATTCATTAACGGGTTTGGTGATTGTTGATGACGTTTTCCACGGGACCAGATACTGGAACTGCGTACGAACAGAGTTCAGTGGTTTTCTGGTATGCTAATTATTTGCTATGCTAATTTAGCTGTTGTTAAAAGAGCAAGCCGTCCCGCGCGTCAGTCACCTATAGCTCGCAACATTATGATTAATTTGGAAATTCAGGTAAAGTTCAAAATGAGAACTGTTAAGATGCTTGTTTGAAGTGCCACCACGAGTTATTTGACTGCAGACATTCATTTTGTCTTTGACTCAAATCAGGTATCAGATGATGAACTGATTACAGGTTAAATAAATAATATGGACATTTACCTGTTTTACACACTGGTGTGTGTTGTATCTCCACTGCATCTACCTTTGAATACACTGAGTGTTATAGCATTATTTGTTGATTTGAATAATATTGGTTATGTCAAACTACCTGTTAAACAGCGTGCGAGAGTATCAATAAACTGGATTGATTCAGATTGTATTGTATGCAGTAGTACAGGATAATAGCTTTATTGGTGACATGAGCATTTCACACTCCACAACAGCAACAACAACATCCTCAATTCATTCTGTTCCCTTCGTTGCTGTGATTGTGTGCAGGATCCACCGGGAGTACAGGGCTCCTCTTTCATATCCTTCTCAATATTTCACACTAACGTCCATATGCCTACGTTTAACGAGATCTTCCCTCCAGCTTTGATCAGAGAAAGGGAAAGTTGATGTAATTAAATATGCATTAAGGCACGGTTGAGTTAGTCGCTGATTAAAAGAGTTTTTTTTTTCTGTCTGTAAATTAATTTCATTTATTCTTCAGAAAGTTTGAAAGTCTCATCGCAGCTTGTACTTGTTTGTATTTAGATCTCTTAAAATAAACGTGCCTCCTACAACTGATTTCTGTTTCTCACTCTATACCGTACTGTCTTTTATCTTTTTTCTGTTCAGGGAATGTGACATTTTAAATGTCATTCAGGAGCCTGGCGGCGCCGACCCCATCTTCAACCAAGGTGAGCAGGAAGTCTTGATTACCGGTCAGCTGACGTGCTTGAGGTATTCAGACAAGTCGGCATCACATTATTGGCCAGAGTGACGTATTAAATGCAGGAACTTACACCGTGAGATGTATGAGAAGTAACTAAGGTTTATAGCTATAATTTGAATTCTTATTCCAATATATTTGCATGCATTTGCTTGTATGCCCAACTGGTAATTAGTGGTACAACCTCATCTAAAGTTTAACCAGAGTGTCAAATGATCTTCCTGAGGGGCCCTGGTTCATATATAAGGAGGTAATGTTCACGTAGATCGGGTCAATGTCTTGATAAGAAGCTGTTCTCAGTCATTATGTATGTGACCGTATATGTTTAACCTCCTATCACATGCTCTCCTGTGTCTGCTACTGGCTTAATGGTCGGACGTTAAGTGTTGGAGTTGGAAGCTTTTGCCTTTATAGAACATAAATGTTTGTATTCTGCTTTTCCTATAAGAAGCTGTTACTTTCTGTGACTTTGAGATGCATGTCGACCTTTGATGTATCAGTATCTCCTACAATAAAAACTGAGTTTCCCAGAAAAGATATCACCGTTCCCTATTAATGTTATCACTTCGTGAAGGTGGTTCCTGACTCTACGGGGCTTTGTTAGCGTCGTGTTATGTCACGGCTCGGCAAATCAACTTTACTTTACCGAAGTCTGACTAACCAAGCAAGGTATTTATGCTCGTGCTCTATCTCACGACCTGTATCAGCCGTAACCTCAAAACCATAAAAAGCATATTTCTCTAAAGAAAAGTCTCCTCCTGCTTTGCTTTTTAATCAGCTAACATGCTACTCATGTGTTGCCAGGGAAGATGTAAACATAGGCTCCTCCAGTCTGCGTGCTGTAAATAGTTGTGTCTGATTCCACGGGGAGAAACAACAAGACGTCAGGCTTTTTAGAAGCACTACAAAGAAACAGAATCTGCATGGTGATGATCTCGTCTGCCTATTTAGGGATGTTGAGGCATCAATATTAAATTGACACAATCAGAAAAGAATGTACCTAAATTTAAATAGTGAATCTAGTGGATCCTCCTCACAACCACCGGAGGATGTTCTCATGTATATTTGCTTCTGCCACTGAGAGATTACAATGAATTCTACTTTCAAACTGCTCTGCAATCTGTTCCCATTCACACGGCAGCGGCGCTCGCGGATCGTTTTATATCCTGTAATGTGAATTTATTCCTCATCAAATGATTTCCGGGCATCTAAGATTGCTGTGATTTTTTTAAAATGTCAATTAAGCCCATCCGCTCCTCCAAAAATGCACTCCACTTTAACTAGTGCTGAATTGTATTCTTTTGTCTCTTTTAAGAGTTTTTTTTTTTTTTTTGTTTAATTGGGGAGAGGCCATTATGTGGGAAAGCATCAATCAGCTTTTACAGACATTTCTCTTTATCAAACACAAGGGAGCTCAAACCGAAATCTATTCAGGTTGTAAATGGTCAAAATGTAAATTAGAAAAAAAAAACATAATTAGGTTTATTACTCAAATTAACAGTTCCTCTCAACCATTTAAATCATTGTATGTGTTCTCTGTTAAAAGGGAGCAGACCTTTTTTCTTTCTCTTTGCTTTCAGTCTTAGTAGTCAGACACATCTCCCTTTGGACTCTGACGGAGTGATTTTGGAGGTATTATATTCATGAGGGGTTCCAGTAATTGGATTAAATTGGTTCCAGAATGTAGCAATTTATATTATAATATCCCATTACTTCTAATGCTGTTCTTAATTAATTAGCCTGTTTTTTTGGTCCATGTTCCTGATAAGTTAAGTTGGCTCAGGAGGAGATCCGTCCCACCGTGGCACCTCGCAGCGCTAATACAGTCACACACACCTGGACACAACAGGCACAGCGAGGATGGTCCTGCTGCTCGCTGCTCAGCAAATGACCTGTGTCTTTATTGCAATGAAAGAGGACTTGGCCACACATTTGGACAAAACACAGATGTGAGATGGAGAAGTGCAAACTGAATTACATCCAACAAGGCGTTCCTGTGTGCGGTTACACGATAAGATCCTACTGAGCAAAAGTTCAATATCATCACCTGTCACTCTTGCAGGCGCTTGTCTGATACAGCTTTAATATGAGGAAGTAATTCTCCTTTGAATATAACAAATTAATATCATTTTCAAACAATTTCCATATGCAAATATGATTTAATCAAGTAAATGAAACTCTCAAATGCCTGAGGGCTAAAAGGGAGCCGTGTGTGTGGGCGGGTAAAAGAGTGTGTGTGCCTGTTGTGCAGCACCTTCTACGCTGCGTGTGTGTGTGTGTGTGTGTGTGTGTGTGTGTGTGTGTGTGTATACTCCAAAGTTTCAGTGGTAAATGCTTAGCGGTAAGAAGTAAACAAGCTCCTAAATAACCTGAATAAATAAAGTGGGTGATTTGTGCACAGCCGTAATTCCTTTGTTATCATAATGCCTGATGATTCGGAGCCGGTTCCTCCACCAGCCTCGGTAACAAGCTGCCATGTTGCTGCCAGACGGAAGTAACAGAGTCCACAAAGACACCCGGTAACCGGAGTGTACGGTGATTTTAAAGGTGCTTACTTCTGCCCTTTGCTCTTCTTCTAGTACCGTCACACTACTACATACTACATGATACTTTGACCCCGACTGTATCGAAGTGATTTCTAAAGTATTGTGTAAAAGTACTTCACTTGAATAATTCAATTTTTTTTATATATGTCACATTTGTAAATTTAGTTAATTAACACAGACGCAAACATCTCGCTGTTTTATCAACTCAATATAAGCGGCGCTTCTTCAGTTTGAAGACACACCTACTAGAGTTTCGCTCTAGTTCACTCTGTTTTAATGGTGCAGCACCGATTCGGGACATTCTATAGAAAAATGATATCAAATATCGGATGTATGTACGCCGGTCGGGCCAGTCAGAGGTGCATCTCGGACTGATTTGTATGGCCCATCTCCACGGGCAGGGTGCGGCTGCCTGGGGACCGACTCCAGTTCCTCCAACCAGTACTCTGGTACTGGCAGGGTAAAACATGTCTTCAAGGTTGGGAGGAAACACACACACAGACGGCCACAGTGCTAACCAGGCCGCCTCGTTACTTCGAGGCCTTAAATATTTTTGTCTCAGAAGAAGTAAGTTAAATCTTGTCAAAGTCCACCAACCAATCAGAGCGCAGGGACATACTGTATGTTTTCATTAATGAGTAACAATACTCACAAATACTATGCATGATGCAGGACTTTTAATGATTTCACATATTCTTCAGCCTGAGTATAAAAGAAACTGTGTACATTTTCCACCGCTGCCAAACACCGACTCAGTGCAGAAGTGCAGACGCAATTCAGCTTCCGTAATATAGAAAGATCAGATACGAAGCTGCCTTTTGTGTCTGCTGACATGTGTACATACTAGACGTGTGTGCAAGTGGGCTTGTGAGACAGAATAAAAGGCCACATTTATCAATCACACCTCTCAGTCACTGTGGCCAATAAAGCAAGATGTCACAACTCCAGCACATTCCCATTTATTCTGCTCAGTCCGACACTTTTGCCCCCGTCTACATCTACGACGGTGTGCAAGGACGGGGGGGGGGGGGGGGGGGGGGGGGGGGGGGGGGGGGGGGGGGGGGGGGGGGGGGGGGTCATCCATGTAGCACCACTAGCCTTATTTTTGTTTATTTACTTGTTTTATCTTTGAGATGAATCTAAGCTGGTTCTTTAATAGTATTCCAACTCTGCACTCCGATCTCCAGGCTGGCAACATACACACACACACACACACACACACACACACACACACACACACACACACACACCGGTGACTTCCTGCAACGACTCACCTCCCTTGAGATTTGAGAGCGAGACTTCTCCTTTAGGGAGACTTTCTCTGCAGGGTTGCTTCCTATGATGCTGTCACACACTGATAATAACAGTCTGAGCCTGTCAGCAGCACAAACAAGCAGCTAGTTGACAGACGGTAATGCAGACAATTGCCTCGTCGGGACACGTTGCAGCCGCTGTACGGTTAACGGCCGCAAGCACTCTGGCGGGATGTGGGACAGATTCCAAAACTGTGGATCTCTGTCAATCAGTAGTGTGTCCGGTTTAAATACACAAGTTCCCCTTAACAAGAAATAACAAATCGATAGAGATCTTTCTTTTAGTTCCTTCATAATTCTGAATTCTTTGTTCCACAAGTTCGGTCAGTTCGAGTTTTGGAGTATGACATCATCTCGTCTTGGATTCATAGCTTTGCAAGGCCGATACATTTTTAATCCCTCAGATATTGTCTCTGTGTCACAGACTTGCTGTCCAGCTAGAGGTTGCCATCCTTTGATCCGACAGTGTATAACTGGCTAACAGCTAACAGCCGGCTCCCCAGGCCTCCAGCGATGGACATATTTTTCACCCGAGCTTGTCATACCTCGCAATGAATAATTTGGAGCTATTCCTGGGGCCCGTTGCTATCACTCTTCGACGAGATACAGCAGTGACACACAGGCCATGAGGCGTTAAAGCCAATCATTTGCTTTCACAACTCCCATCTCGCAGCCATCTTGCAGCGGCCATTTTGAATGTGTCTCGACTCATTTGGGACTCGCAAACGGTGCAAATGAGATCATGGGATCAAGGCGGGAATTTGTGTGACCTCGATAACGAGCGGTGGCGAAACGGATCAAGACGTTTCAAAAGGAAAGTGACTAATATTTTAGCGCAGAATCTCATTAGGTGTCCTCGCGTCGGGAGTGTTTAGCTAATGTGTGTCGTGCTCTACGTCTCCTTGTTCCATCCTCGAATCAGATCTTTATTCAACCTGTAAATTATCATTATTGTTATCCACAGACCTTAAATATTCCTTCATCTGAGAGCAGGTGCAGCTGAGTGAAGTCTCAGGAGAACTAGCGCCCCCTCCTTGTTAGCGGAGGGGACTGCAGCCAGACTAAATCTAAGTATATGTATCATCAATTTATCCTCAGTACGGCCATTTCTAGTGCTAATGACACTGATGTATGTAACAATGTTTATACTGTGTGTCTGGTTGTAATTGGTGTCTTGATGCTATACAAACATGCTATACATGACCGCTCTCAGGACCGGGCGTCACTGAGGCCTCCGCCTCTTTGGGAATAAGGCTAGCTCTTCTTCAACTCGATTGTCTGTTTCATGCTGATTAATCCAGATTGTTTGGACCTCGATACCACAGCTCCATTACCCAATCATCAACTTCCTCTATAAGTATCAGTCTTGTATAGTTTGTTCTTCATGCCACGGGTGCCCTTCAATAATCTACCTTTAGGGAGTTAAACAGGCCCTCTGAGTGTAACTTAGCACACTGCACCCTTGAGGTCGTACAACCATGTTGAATACATTTCTTTCCTTCTTACGTATTTGCAAAACCACTTTTATAATTGAAATCCTCTCCTTGCAGTAATCTTCTCTGGCTCTGCGGCTGCATTGCTGCGTATCCTCGCACATTATGCCCACCTGTAGATTAGTGGAACAGCGTGAAACCATCAACGGTTACAAATAAAACGAGGACCCACTGGTAAACACTCGATATTACTGGTTAAAAAATTCCACAGGGCACCTTAAAAGCTGCTGAGCCACTTTGTGGTACAAAATAGAGACATTTTTTATGAGACTAGTTGCAGTCGTCTGCCTCGGCACACGGACCGGGTTGAGTATATGCCTCATATGAGACTCGAAATAATTACATCAGAGTGCTAGAGAGGTAGAATCCAACTCAGACTTTGGCATATAATGTGATCATAACCAGAGGAAATTGATTTAGAAACAACAACAACAATAAGGTGGCCTGTTCATCGGCCATCTCCAAAGTGAGGACAGCAATCAAGAAAAGAAAAACACCTCGTTGGTGTTGCCTAGGAGAAGCTTATCTATTGTCACGGCGATGAGCAGGAGGAAAGTAATTCGACATTACATGAGGTCGGACACTGGCGGCTTACTGGTGTGACACACCCGTGACATGCTTCGAATTAACATGCAATGGTGTCAATTAAAAGCATGAAATGCACTTAGGGGAGGCCTGAATGTTTTTCCCTGCGCCCGAACAGCCTGAGACAAAGTGACTGAGGACGTATGATGGCTTTCTGTCACACTGTTTACATGAAGCGTGTGTGGAAGTGACAATTAGCACCACGCGGCAACTCTTGGTGGGTGATTTGGAAGTCGGACGGCGGTTCGCACGTTGCACGGAGTGAGGTTGGGATAATGTCACGGAAAAAGTACTTTTCCACCGATCCAAACAAATAACAGCTGCACCTTTTGGTCTGATTATAGCCGCCCACTAGGTTCCTGCCAAGATGGCTGAATGGAAATACTTTGAAGTATCAGACGGGAGCGTGCAAATTCGGTCAGCCTTGTCACCAATATTTCACCGGCGCCGTGTGAGTGCGGATTTGCTCTTTGATCACACTAAACAGCGGCGGTGTTCGTACGCCGGCACACTCGTGTTTTTTTGTTTTTTTTTTTCACATCCAATTGTTGTCGTCTCACCGCGTATCAGCTCACAACTGGGACTCACATGAGTGTGGAATTGTGTCTCGGCTTGACGTGCTGAAAAAAAGAAACAATAAAGGTAGTTCAAGGGACGGATAATGACGGACGGACAACGAGACGGCATGTTTGCATGAGAAAGGGCGAGAGATGGAGTGCAAGAGGAGGGGAAAGGGATGGAGACGGAGTGTTTGTGTATCGCGTCAGTGTGTGTGTGTGTGTGTGTTTGCCCCCGTTTGCTACAACCACACACACCGTCTCAACTTCTGCTCATCGTCGCTGGTGTAATAACAATATCACTCATCTCATATCCTCAGCTTACTTTGCTTCCACCGCCGCCCCCTCGCTCCACATTTATCATATTCATTTGATATTCAGAAATAAATGTAGCAGAAAGAGAATAATGCACCTCCTGTACGCGCCGTTCATTACAGATACATTTACATGGTGGTTTGCCTTCATGGTTTCAAATGGAGCACTGTTCACTGGTGTTCCTCACATTTGTTGAAAGGGGGGGGGGGATAGTTCTCCTCACATTAGTGCTATCAGCGAGCGGTGATAAATGGGTGGATCTATCCATCTCTGCTGTCACATTCATAAAAGAAATTTGGCCTTCGTCAAGGGAATCAAGTGCCGGGTTGTAATATCCGCAACACATATCCATCAGGTCTACCTCGAGACGTATTGAAACACTATAAGGAATATACCTGAGTGAATAATATTTCAACCGTGATAATGTAGCAAATACCCACTGAAAAATCTGCATTTTTCCGTCTCAGCTGCAGAGGATGGCGGAGGAGGTGAGCTACTGATCATATTCAATCTGGAGGCGATCATGTAAATAGCCCTCCATCTTGGGAAGGCGATATGCAAAGCAGCCCGTCTCCCCTGTGTCAGGATCAGATTAATGGAAACCTAAAAGTGGGAATTACGGCCCTTATCCGCCGCGGCGTTCTGGGGAGGGGCCGGGATAAGGGCCCTGGGGGAATCTGCCTGGTTCAAAGCCCATTCCTCTGGTTAAGGAACTCGCTAAGATCCATGCACCGAGGTGAAGGGTAATTTCCTTTGATATTCAGCAATGTATTACTGTATGTAGTATGGGAGCTGCCTGCCCCACTGGCTCTGGGTGTGTGTGTGTTAAAGCCTGTGAGTGTGTGCATTTGCAACATGCAAATGTGTGCATACACAAGCAGCTGAAGAAAGACGTCGTGGCTGTAAAGATTATGAAGAGTGGACGCAGGGCTGCGTGATCACGACCTCATGGTGGAACCAGCTGTTTGTCTCCACGGCTGAGGGAAAAATAAAAAATCTGATGTATGACTGCAGCAGCACGGAGAGAGGAGCCTCGGTTACGTCGAACTCAACAGGGATTTGATGCTAGTTAGCCTGTTAGCCTTGGCCCACTTAAAAGTGCAACAAAAACAGTACCACTGAAAGCATTAATTAGCACCATATACAACCCACCAGTGCATTGTAACTGCAAAACAAAACAACCTCAAACATGTAACCCACGCCTGCGAATCCCCGTCCACAAAGCCTGACAGATCACCAGGCAGGAGGAGAACAGCCACATGTATAGAAACACATATAGGCCCTTCCAATTCAACGAAATAACACGAGCCTTGGCATCGGCGTAACCAATATCAATGGCCAGCTTTTCATCTGCCTTGATCCTCGAGGTTGGAGGCTTTGTGCGCTCTGTGTGGATATGACAACAAACCCAAGTCTATTACCTGACGCTCGGCGTGTCTTTCTTATCGAGGCTGCCCACGGTGCGAGGCGCCGCATTATGCACCGCCACCTGACTTGAAGGCACTCTGCAAGGGTAGGTAATATGGACTCAAACCCCTCACACATCACGCACAGGCATGTGCACAAACAAAGCTCACAATCACACCTCGTGCCACTTCATTTTTCCGGTAAACTCTGCCGGCTCACACACACAGTGACAAAAGAAAAGGCTGCAGTTGGATTTCATTAAGAGTGTGGATGAAGTATTACAAGAGGCTATCTAAATGAGTCCTTCTCCTCTGTTATATGTCTTTTTCTCTCCGTCCTCTGCTCTCCCTTTCTGCCACCTCACTCATGTCTCTCTGAGTTACTCAACCCCTTCTCCCTCTCTCCCTCTCCCTCTCCCTCCCTCCGTCTCCCTCACTCTCTCTTCTTTCCTTCGTCAGCCTCTTTACTATTCATTGAGATCCAATCGTCTGTTTGGCACTCCTCCAGCACTTCCGCCCCTCCTCTCTTCCCTCGGCTTGCTTAAATTTGAATAATACATGACCTGGCCTAGTGGTGACATCACCGGTACACACACACACACACACACACCTCTCCCAGGGCAGGCTCCTGGTCCCCCAGGCCAACGATG
>CAAKHC010012474.1:43571-54234 GCA_901007825.1 Macroramphosus scolopax
AATGTCCTCACAAAGATGCCTCTGCAGACCTAGGTGTGTGTGTGTGTGTGTTTAGCTCTTTGTCCATACAGACAGACAGAAGTCTCAAGCGGGGAGAAAAAATGTGCAGCGTGAAAATATCCGTCTTGTTCTGACACGTCTCATCATATTCTGCTTGACGCCAATCGCCTCGCTTGGAGCTCAGCCGTCCCCCCCCGAGCACCCACGGAGCAGCAGCAGGAGCTACACCTTTAACTGATGAAGAAAGAGAACCTTAAAGTTTCTATAGAATTACATTCACGATTATTGAATTCCTATACAAAGTTTATTTAATATTCTGTAATTTTTTAATTGAAAGCTAAATTGTTTGCTAGCCTAGCATCCACTCTGTTCACATGGCTCCTCATGCCGCCCCGACACCTCGGGGCATCGACTCATTGCTCTGCTTTAATTGTTCCACAGCCTCATATGATCCAACCCAGATATCAAACATGTCATGAATTCATCCGAACGTCTGACGGCCGGTCGGCGGCAGCTGCTTCGTCCTCTCTCCTCACGGCAAACAGTGCCAGATGAAGCCGAAACTCAGGCCTCTGAAATCAGTCGAGCACCTCTGGAATCCGTTTGGAAATCCTAAAGTGCCCAGTTTAAAGGAAAATTCACTTCCCCAGAGAAGCTGAGCTTAAGTCCATTTCCTCTGCTCACGTCACAAGTGCCATAAGGTAAACCACCACCCGGCACACCTCGTCCCTCTGGACCTTCCGTCCTCTCCTCTTTATGTTACCTCCGAGGGGGGAACCTGCTCTTAACTATCTAATCTCCATCTGATTCCTATTTCCTCTAAGTATCCCCCTTTAAAGCGGTTTCCCTAAAGAACTTAATGTGCATCCCTCCGCGGAGTGTTTGCTCTTTGTTTATTATAAATGCTGCAGAGGTGTTAGAACAGTTTGAATCATGTTGGACTTGAATGGATTTGTTGCACTTGAGAGGTCGTGTGGACGACCTTCAGGGCAGCGTTACTGCAGCTGCAGCATGGAGGGATCTGATTGGACACATGCATCCTCAAGTTGCCTGAAAAATAAATACTTAAGTAAAGTACAGAAAGTATTTGTACTTCCCAACTGCCCATCATGGAATCAGTTTCCTCATGGGGAACATCAAAGTCAAATATCTGTTCACATCTTGTTGCAGCTGTGACAGTATGTGAGTTCGTCCTCATTGACAGGTGTTGCATCACATGTTACTGGTGCAGGGATGTTGTTGAAGAGAGGGTGAGCAGAGGGTGAAGATGATCGTCATGTCATGAACGTCTGTCTCAGTCAACCCTGATGTGATTTACTGCCGTAGACCTGCACTAAATCATCCAAATCAGGTCTGGTCAGACTTTAAAATACTGCATGTCACAACTGACCTTGTTGTCAACCTTCGTATAGAACAACAACATGCTGCTGATGTTTCGGTGGTGATGAGATGAGATCCGTCTCACGCGGTTCTCAGACCTTCTGAAGCGTCACGTAGAACTACACAAACCTTGGCATCCGAAGCCGGGTCGTAAAGTTGAGACATGAATGCAGATGAGCCAAGCATGCCCCCGAAACACACACACACACACACACACACACACATACATGCATGCATGTGCAAGGTCGCATAGAAGGAGAGGATGACCTACACGTCCTCATCAGGGTCGAATACAGAAACTCCCAGCTTGTGAAACATGGATCCTTTTCTCAGGCTCCTTCTGCATCTGAACTATCACTTGAAGTTGGACACTTCCAAAATAAAAGCACAGAACAATATTATAGTGTCTGATCATTGGTTATATTTTGTTTTCCAAAAATACCTCACATATGCCAAAATATGCTGCCAAAGAAAGACAATTCTAATATATTACTGAAGACTTGGCCGTGTTGAGTTCTTCATGTAATCAAGCTCGTAGATGTGACGGCTGCAACCGACGCCGCCTGTGACAGTGACATCACCGAAGCAGCTGTTGGCATTCATCACCTGGCTGCCAGTGAGAACACACACTGATCAGGGCGCCTCGACAGGTAACGGCGAGGTAACGCAGCTAACGAGCGTTGGCGATCTCCCTCTGCTCGCTCCGCCGTGTCACACTGAGCGGAGGGAAACATGCAGCCGTGTGTGGTTGTTGGAGCTCACACATGTGGTGTCTGTGTGCGCTCTGCTATTGTGTGTGTGTGTGTGTGTTTTCTGTGTGTGTGTGTGTGTGTGTGCGACGGGGAGGGGGCAGCATGTACACACATAAACATCCTCCAGGCAATAGGAGTCATCCTGGGAATATTTATCTTTGCTGGTAACGCAAAGAGGCAGCCAACCTCTAATCTGGCCCTCAGCTATTTTCTCTGAAATTTCCGAGAGGGAGGAGGGAGCGAGACGGGAGGGGAGAGAGGGGAAGGAGGAGAAGTCGGTGGGGAAGGAAAGAAATCTTTCAGAAGGTGGAGGATGGAGAGAGAATAAATAGGAGAGACAGGACGTGTCTGGTGCATGTGGATTAAATGTGTGTGTCCCTTGACATCCTCGTGTGTCAGTGTGTGTGAGGACAAATTGTAGGTGTTTTTTTTTTTTGGAGTGTGTGTCCAGGCAGGTCAAGAGGGGTGACCGGGGGCTGGGCGATGAGGCGTGTTCGGGACCTTGTGTTTGGTGTGTCTGTGAGGCAGAATGAAGTGGGGTGATGGAGGTGTGTGTGTGTGTGTGTGTGTGTGTGTGTGTGTGTGTGGCCGTGGCCGTGGCCCCAGGCTGAGCTGGATCTCTCAGTGTGTGCTTGATTCGAAGTGAATGGCAGCGTGCCGTGTGGCTCCATCGTGGCCAAATGACTTCTGACACTCCTCGCCTTGTTCTCTGATGTCTGAGGAGACAAGACGACACACACACACACACACACATACACACACAATGCCATAACTGGAACACCGATATTACAATCCTCAATACACACACACACACACACACACACATGCAAGCGTATAGAAAACTGAAAACAGTCGATGTGTTTAACGTTTTGGCTCCGGTGTCTTCTGATGGAAACTCCGATGGAAACTCGGTCTCCCAAAGAGGGAACGTGGCGGTTGGTTGTTGTGTTTGCTTCCATTTGCTTGTATCTATTTACTCTACATGTGTTTTGCTTTAACATCCCTGACCTGAGCTAGCGAAGGGCCTCGGGGGGGGGAAAAAGACGCGCAAGGGGACCGAGCGCACGCACACGAGGAACAAGACTTGTGCTGCGTTGCTTCACTGGTCCGTCTTCTGTGTTTAACCTCCACGTCTACATGCAACATATGTACACGGATTCATGTGAGCGTGTTCATCCTTTCCTGCTTGGTGACTGCCACCACGACACACACACACACACACACACACACACACACACACTATTTGTCTGGACAGTCAGTGTGTCCATTTGGGTTGGTTTGGATCTCCGTCCTGTCACATACAGTCTGCTCAGTGCTGTGCGTCCTTCCCCCGGGCGGGACGCATCCAAGATATGCACTTGATTTGACTTGGGCCATGTTTTTCTGGTAAGCAACTGTGGCTCGTTCGTACTGAGCTGTTTGGATATCCGCTCTTGTTCTTGGACTTTAACGCCCGAGGGAAACGACCCTGGGGTTGTTCTCTTTCTTCGGTCTGAAAACAAAGCGAGCCGGGTCGTCTGGGAAGTCACAGAACAACCGACACTGATCAATAATCAAAGCCTAAAATACATTTGAATAAGACAGTGGTGGGATAAACTATCAATTATAAAATATTGCACTTGACTACTGATGATATGTTTTACTCTCTTAGAGTAAATAAAATATTTTTGGCATTTCTGTTTTAGTGGAAGTAAAGAGAGGAAAGGGAGGAGAGGCTGTTGGGACTGAACCTGCCATGTGGTGAAGACTTGATATCTGTAGAAGTGGATAAACTCTCCGTTGTTTTTTAATGGCTTAATTGCTGACATCATACAAAGTTTTTGCCAGTGTTTTACATGATTGTTGACCGATTAGGTGCAGAAAGTCTAGTTTTCATCCCGTCATGATTGAGGAAAAATACAGACAGACAAAAGCCTCCTATATTGATTATAGAACCATAAAATGCACATTCTGATTAATCCCTGTTCGGCAGAAACTTTGCATGTCCAGAACCAGTACTTTTCGGAAAAATAAGAGTAAATAATCTGAAATATTCCATTGTTGCTGTTCACCTTCAGCCCTTCACTGAAGTTGGCGGCGGGGCGGCGCTGTGAGGTTCTTGTGGACAGCTCGAGGATTCAATGGCGTTATCAGATTTAGTCACAAGCTCTCGTTAACACTTTTCATTGGGCGAATATTTCTAAATCCCGCCGAGACAGACGGATATAAACCACTAAAATTGATTTTTTTTAAAACGAAAGGTCGCTGATGACGACATGATGAGCACACAAACCCTCATTGTGACTTGTGAACTAAACAAAGAGGAAGATTTTCCATGTAGCTGAAACTTGATACAAACAACCGTGTTAGGTGGGTCAGTGAGAGTTGATTCATGGTGCCGGTGATGAGCATGTCAGCGCGCCTGCAGGCGGCTTATTGGGTCTTTCCGACTGATTGACAGACAATTTTTCCCCTCGTAAAAAGAGTTTAAAGAGCGTATTTGTTCCCAAAATGCATCACAGTAACCTGTAGCAGGACACTGTGGTGAGTGTCGATGACACCCTGTGTACTGTACTGTACTGTACATCCACTGCTGGTGTGCAGCAGCTGCCTCACTACATGTTGTTGGTTTTACCAACAGCTTGAACGGGATTAGAGTGTGTGTGTTCAGGCTCTCTCAGTCATCAACCCCTTTTTACCTGCGTTCAATGAACCTGTTCAAATAACCACGGCTGCGTACGGATTACATTCCCCGGGGTGCGTTCACATGTGTGTGTTTCTAAGACATGTTGTGTGTGCATTGCATTTTTTCCTGTTTGCGTCTGATTCTGCAGGAGTGTGTTACTGGATTCTGAGTGTGTGTGTGTTTGTGTGAGTGTGCATTCCTGCCCTGTCTCTGTGCGAGCGTGCACGGTTTGAATAGCAAACACAAACAGCGTGAGGTTCCTCCTCGATGCAAAACTTCTTGCAGTAAAAAAAGCTTTAAAAACTCAAAGCCAAGCGGTCAAGTCCTGGTCACCATGACGACAATGTGCCTCCTTTAAAAGCTATGGGAAGTGCAATATTTTAGTCCATGCAAAAAACACTGCTCAGCATGAAGTGAAATACTTTTGCCAATCCGTATCACCCCTGTCGAGCGGACGTATATTTGACAATCCCCAATTTACCCCACAAAACCAGCGTATTATGCAAGAGCAGACTATGTGTTGTGCTGCATCTAAGGGCAAATTACATACTTGTCTCTTTCAGTGAGAATCATCTCGACAAGCGACTATACATGGCTGCCCTTCCCTCCAGCCCACTGTAACCCTTCTCTGCACAACAGAAAGGAGAGGAATGGAAAGATAGAGGGTGTAGAGAGAAAGAAGGAATGAAGAGGAGGAGCGACGGGGAGAGCGTTGAAAAAAAAGAAAGAAAGAAAGACGTGGAATCAAACAGATCTCTGAGGAGAACAAGGTTGGTTTCAGACTTAGCGAGGAACATGTGGTCCTCTGAGGGATAATATCCGCTCTGTCACTGCTGATGTCATCGTGGAACTCGCTTCCCCGCACGTTACGCACACTCTCACCCCGAATCCCTGCAGCCCTCTGTCCTTACCTCTCTCCCTCCCTCCCTCTGCGCCGAGCGCCTCCGGCCCTGCAGACGAGCTCTGTGAGGATTAATTAACCAATTAGGAGAGGAGCCCCTGGGAGGCGTTTGAGGGTCCCCTTGTTGACATCACACACACACACACACACACACTGAGACACAGGCCTCGATTTGGCTGTGCTGTGATAGGCCTCCCTGACTGGAAGCTCTGGCAGCGGTGTTCATCTCCCCCCCTGAGTGACTGAGTAGGTGAGTAACATTTTAATTGAATTATGATTATTATCCTGATGTCCGCTGTTTCACTCACCGCTCACCCCCCCTTCCCTCCCCTTGGCTTTTCTCCCCCCTGAGGTGCTGCTTGATTAAATGAAGAATGCCCCGTATGAGAGATGTGGAGGTTCAACCCTCCTTCGATGACCATCTCCCTTTTTTCAATCCGTGTTTCATTCCATCGCTCCGAGCAACAGGCGTGAAAGCTTTTGTGTCTGCAGAAATGTACCTGAAGGGAAAGTCTGTCAGACACTCATCCTGCGTTCTTACGGGCTTGATGGACGGCGAGATGACAGGAAACTGAGAATTAACAGGAATAAAAGACCCATTTCGTAGCATCTCTCCTGAAAAAGCTGTCAGATTTCCAAGGCTGCTGTGGTTCCCTCACTGCCCTCCGAACCAGACTGACAGGAGCTGGGATGCTGAGGGACTGTGGGCCGTGCAGGGCTGCACTACAGTATGCTGTGTGTCAGCGCTGACTGGCCTGATTAGGGAAACACCACAGACAGGGGAGACACAGCAGGGGAGGGGAGAGCTGATGCTGCTGGACACAAGACACGACAGGCCCCCCGCTTCTCATCCTTCCCCTCATTTGTCTGCTCACTTGGCCAGCCATCACGGCCGATCTCTTGCGCCGGCGTGTGACCTGGATAGGACGGGACGGAGATTCGTTTGTTAAACGACGGCTTGACCCCTTGGTCGATACATTTAACCTTTCGCGAGAGAGTCGTGCAGGAGTCACGTTGGTGTGTTGACCCCCACAAACCGCTTGTATGCAAGGCGGAGGCCCCGGGGCCGGTTCATTAGGGGCGCATTGCACTGGCTAATGTTTTCATGCACAATGTCCAGGCATGCCCACGTACAGTGACCCGTGATGGGAATGATACTTTGAGCCTCATGGGTGCGGTTCCTTATATTCCACCTCTTCACTTGTATGTCAGCAGTTAGACAAAGAGAGCGAGGCGGGATCCGATGTTTCCTTCTGACCGTGACACTGTTATTTTACTTTATTTTGTTTAGTTCTTTTGTACGATAAACCGTTTTAATCCATCTGGACTGCGTTTAGCAGGACAGAACCTACTCAGCCTGTTTGTGGCATTTGCATTGATAATCGCTGCAGGCTGCAAAACGAAAGGAAACACTGACGAGACTTTGTAGCTGTTGTTGCTTCTTTTCTTTTTCCTTTTTTTTACAAATAACATATTTATGAGTTATACTAGAGATAATTAAAAAACTTGCATGACAATTACAGTCCGAAACAGCAACCTGAAACACCTTGAAGTCCGGGGTCAGGCCTTCATATTTCATGTGATAGAGGATGAAAACTACATGTAATGTTTAAATAACATTGGTCCTAAATATCTAACAATCCCAACATGATTAGGAGCTGCTTGCTCTAGAACATAGAATTTAATATAGGCTGAAATGTCCATGAAAATCTGATTTCATGAGCCAGAAATGCTTGAAGGCTTTTTCCCATTAACAGTTCTTTGTATGAACAATCACAGACTCAGTATGTTTCAGCAAAAATTTGACTTTACTGATGTATTATTGAAATATAAAAACATTCATAGATACGTGTAACAACATTCAGCAGCAACACAGCCGATCTAAACCAACTTCACTCTTAAAAAATACTAATATTTGATCATTCTTTAAAAGATCTGCTCAGGTTTCTGCACAAAAACACAGTTAGAGTTTGGAAAAGGAGCTTCGGGTTAAAGGACGGTGAAGCAAATTCCAGTGTGTATTTGGTCCCATCATCCCCCCGACCTGCTTCCATGATGTGTATCGTGATATTCTGGGTATCAATCAGCGGTTTGCAGGAACGAATGACAGCGTTTGCTTCAATCAGACTCGTGTCATTCCGAATGTTTACGTTACAAAGATTCACTTTCAGGCTGTTTACAGTCTCATCATAACTGGGTCTCCATGCATGTTGCGGATTCCCTCGGGATCCATTTAGTTTCACTCTGCAGGTGCCAGTATATGAAATACACACCACAATACTTGCTGATGTTTTTTCCACTAGGAGAGATAAGAATATGTTTTCCTGAGATGCTTCAGTAAGACAACAGAGGGAGTGCGGAGGTCTCCTCTGTGTCACCGAGTGATCCGACTCTATCTCCCGTCCATCTGTTAGTGATCTCCAGAATACTGTGTGCTGTGAATGAGCACAGGGAGAGAAAAAAAAAGAAGGGGGGGGAACAAGAGTTAAGGAAAGTACAGGTTTTACTGCATCCTGGTACATCCTGCCTTAATGAGGCCCCCCCTCTCTGTCTGCCCATCTGTCCCCAGCGGGATTGGCCGCACAGGGCCCCCACGTTAGTCATGCATGTGTGTGTGTAACTGTGTGTTTGCGTCTGGGAGATGTGCACTAGATTCAGTCAAGGTAGGAGCAATTGAATCCTCCTTTGAGAGGCAATGATGCGTTGGAAACAGCAGAAAGCAGGTAATTATCCTTTATGTATTCTTTATATATTCACAGACAAACATCGGTTATGAAAGCACACGTTCAGGATTTCCCTCCATCTCGTTTACCTCCTCAGTAGGGAGGGGACTGAGTCATACATCCTCGCCCCCCCCTCCAACCTCTGATGACCACTCTCCGTGGTATAGTCTCATTAGCCTGAGCTGCAGTGGCTTGTTAACCCCACTAATCGAAATGGGAATGAGCATAAAAGAGCCCAAGAATTTACTGCCAGGTCCGCACTTCAAAGGGCCGGTGGGGAGGGGGCGTCATCGGGCAGACTGCTCGTGTTTATGTGCATTCAGAGGTGTGTTTTGGTTTAATTTCACGAGTGGGTTTTGGTAACACTAATGCTTGAGACGATTTGCTTCTCACCTTACGTGTGTGACTTTCATTGATGTCGCAGGAGAAGAGAAAGAAACTCTCACACACACCAGATTTTAACTTCAGCTTATTTATTTTCTTGTCACTTAAAAGTTGAATGTTTCTCGGCTTAATTACAAAGTGTGTGCACGCACAGCGTGCAGACGGGAACCTGCGTCGGATTCCCACAGTTTTGTAAATAGTGCGTGTAGAGAGGCATGCTGCAGCGTGCCCGGCTCTCCTCAGCTGCAGCGGCGCTGCCAACACTGACAGACTCCCACACAATGAACATCTCCGCTCTGCAGCTACTTACCAGTTTCTGAACTATTTATATCAAGGAGATGTTTTATCCTTAAAGTCACATAAAGTGAAATGCATAACCCAAATATGCCAGAAAGAAATGCATGTTTTTTTTGTGATAAAGAATCAGGGCTCGGCCTGCAGGCCTGCAACGCCCCTGCGTTCTCTAATCCTACTTTTATTTCCGTTTTCTCACAGGAAATAACTTCACCAGCCACTTGAGGTGATTATGAAATGACATTTCGTTCTATAAACACGCCCTCACGAAGCAGGAAACAACCGAATATGCTGATTAAAGCATCGTTCAATAAACTCGGAGAAACCTGGCTGACTTAATAAAATGAATCTGGTGACCACTGACAATAGGAAAGTCTGACGGTGCTCGTGAGGGCTGCAACAATCAGTCAGCACACCCCTTCTCCTCCGAAACCTATTCACTCGGCCGGGCGTGGCATTCAGCACTTGGCAAACTTCAGAATCCCAGAGGTGCAGAAAGGCACTTTGTAAAGACGAACATATAATCCGTTTATTCAGTCATACATGTTTATCTTGTGGATCCTTTGTGTCACCCACACGGTGCTTGTTTGCTCTCCGTCATTTCCCCTGTTAGCTCAAACTTATGTTCCACGTTATTCAAACACTTTGGTTTGGTCAGGTCGGCCCGGAGAGGGATTTGGCTCATCCTGCATCACGGCGCACCACAATAGCTGCTATGAAATCTGTTAATACCAGCCCACCTTCCACTATCTGAGCCCGCAGGTACATTTAGGTACACGAGATGATGCGCCGAAGTCACAAAGAACGATTAGACGTGTGTTGTAAAGAGCCTCGCTTACTCATACATGAGTTGATTGGTAAAAATGTGTCTGCGGATCAACAATGAGGTTAATCAGGATCCACTGAGGTTATCTGACGTCTCACTTGCAGGCTTGTAACAACATTATTAGCTATGGAAAAACCTGTAAAGAAGATCTGCACCCACTTTGTTCCTTATTTTAGAGTTACACCCTGAATCACTGCGCTCCAACTCCAAACTTTACAGAGCTGAACCTCCACATAGAATCACATCTTCTGATGCCTCCAGTATCTGTTTCCATCCTGTTGGCTAATTTAAATGATTATGTTTGCTGTGTAGTGTTAAATAGACTCAGCAGCCAGTAACCAGCATGAACGCTTCGCAGCAGGAGTGCAGCTCTGCAAAAACATCCAGATTTTTGTTTACTATTGTTCACTCATGAGGTTAAAGGTCATGTAAGTCTCCGGGAAATGAATGGAAGTCAATGCAATGTCCTCAGAACTCATGGAAATATGTGTGTGTGTGTGTTACTGTATGCATGTGTGTGTTACTGTATGCATGTGTGTGTTACTGTATGCATGTGTGTGTGTGTGTTACTGTATGCATGTGTGTGTTACTGTATGCATGTGTGTGTGTGTGTGTCTGTATGCATGTATGTGTGTGTGTTACTGTATGCATGTGTGTGTTACTGTATGCATGTGTGTGTTACTGTATGCATGTGTGTGTGTGTTACTGTATGCGTGTGTGTGTTAGGGGGGGGGGGGG
>CAAKHC010012475.1:8423-34863 GCA_901007825.1 Macroramphosus scolopax
GTCCGCTCCAAGCAGGTTGTGTAACGTCAGCTACAGGGAGGTTCTGTTGTTGTAACGTCCGCTACAAGCAGGTTGTGTAACGTCAGCTACAGGGAGGTTCTGTTGTTGTAACGTCAGCTACAGGGAGGTTCTGTTGTAACGTCAGCTACAGGGAGGTTCCGTCGTAACGTCAGCTACAGTATATATAGTGTGTTTACTGTTTTGGTTGACTCTCCGGTCTCTCACATGAATCTAATGTTTCTGCTGGATGTGGAAATTAGTGCTGATAAATTATGTCATGATGTTACTTGAGTGGTTGTGTTTCTTCTTGTCGGCTCTTTCAGGAAACTGTTGCTCTTTGGCATATTTTCAGATGGAAATAATAAAAGACGACATACCTCGTCGACGTTCTCGAAGGCGTTGATGACATCATAAGGCAAGCAGGAAAGCAGGTCGATTACGAACCAGGTCTTGACATAGTTCATGCGGATGAGTTTCGGGTCAGAGATGACCTCTCCAGCCGGGCCAACAAAAGTGGTGTGGAAGTTGAGGACGATATCAACAAGGAAGATTACGTCAACGATGCTGTCGACAACCAGCCAGGTGACGTTGTTCTGCTTGGTCTTAAAGGAGACGTTGTAGGGCACCATGATGGCGGTGTAGAAGGTGAGGATGAGGATGACCCAGTCCCAAGTGGTCTTGAAGAGACAGTAGTGCAAGATGATGTGAGGTGGCGTTTTAGGAGTTTCCTGTTTGTACTGAGGCAGGATGTCCGAGCCCAGTTGCAGAACCTGAGAAACGCATAACAATACGAGATGAAGAAGACGCAGTTCATGGAACCCAAGAAGACTTGAGTTCTGAAAAGTATTTGATTGATTTCGTCAAAACTATATTCGGGAACATTACTTTTATAAAGATCTTCTTATTACAATGTGGAGCAAACATTGTTCATGTCAGAACAGCTACGGTGGCGTAACCAAAGGACTTGTAATGCAGGTAAAGGTTATTTGGAAGGATCTCACCTCTGCCAGCCGTGAGTGCTTGTGGATGTTCTCTCCTTTCTGAACAGCTGGAGCGAGCTGCTGAAGAACCCCTCGACTGCTTGTTAATGCACGAGTCAGACGGGCTAATTTTCCCCATCCTGCCAACGAGACAAGAGTTTTAGTTTGCAAATCTGTTGGGTCCTTTTAATTTCAAACAGAAGAATCAGTGAAATCATTGGTTAGTTGTGTCTGTGGCGGAAAGAGAACATAAGCTCAGGAGAAAGGTCCTGAAGAAGCTCAAATCTGCTTAAATGTCAAGGAGCAGTGTACCTGGTTGTTAGTCCAGGTGGGACCTGGATTCATTCTCCAGCTAGCTGTTTCCTCGGTAGCTACTGTTGATTTCACTCTTCCCAACATGCAATGCACAGCTGCCTCAAACTTGCAGCCTTGTAGTCGGGTCTGATGGAGGAACCACATTCCCACTATGTCAGGACATTGTTTTACAATGTGTTCCTGGTTAATGTGTTTTTATTGCAACACAGTAACTTTAACCTTCTGCAAGTTTGAAAGCAGCGGAAAGCAAACAGTACGGGCAACAGGACCTGCTGTAGCTTCTCAGAACTACAGACATCTCTCCCTTTCTCACCACCCTTATCAATTCCTCCTTGTCCTCTGGTATTGTTCCGGAAGCGCTAAAGAGCCTGAGTCAAGCCTCGAAGGAAGGAACCTTCCGTTAATACGGCTGCTATCCACAACTACAGACACGTATCTCTTCCCTCATTTCTATTCAAAACGTAAACTGACCTTTGTACAATCCACTCTCTCTCTGTGTCTCTCGTAGAATGACCTTCCGAATCCTTGTCAATCTGGTCTGAGTCAATCTCTCCTTGCAGTAACTGAGATCTACCAGAGCTTCATCCCTCTCCTCCATTCTTATCCTACTTGACTTGTCTGCTGCCTTCAATACAGTTGACCATCAGATCCTCCTCTCCATTCTCTCTGACCTGGGTATCACCAGGTCTTCACACCCCGCTTTGCTCCCTATCTTTCAGACCGCTCCAACCAAGTCTCCTGGAGGGGGTCCCTGTGAGCCTGAACAGGGCGTCCCCCAGGGCTCAGTGCTGGTGTCAGAGTTGTTCACTCTTTACTCCAAATCCTTCAGCCATATGATCTCCTCTTGCAGCTTCTCTTATATCACTGGCTTCACTCCTAAATGGCAGAACATCTGATTACTCCTCCCTATATGTAATCAAAGTCAGGTTCCAAACCTTGCCTCACACCTTCTAGGCCTCCGAACCATAAATGGATTCGGAAGTCGCTCATCAAATCTTTTCATCCCTGACATCGAAATGGTGGCATGAACTCTCCCGTTCTGTGAGGATGCCGAAGATACTTCAGGTTACACTTTGACCAAGCAAAACTCATCTTCTGGAATGTTAAATTAAGCCTTGCATCAACATTGATCATCATTGGTAAAATGGTGAGACCACACTGTCATCTATCATCTTATTTAGTGAAAACTAAAAGAACTTTATCTCTCAGCGTTTCAAGGGCTCCCTATCAATCTTCTTTGCCTGAGGAGAGGCAGCCCTGGTTGATTATCAGACATTTACACATATTATAAAGTCCCAAGTTGGACAGTCGTACTTTGACTTAGTCTGCCATGGGGAGGCTGCCTGTGACATATATGGAAGGGACGTTGTGTTTGTCATCCACCTTTCGAAGACTCATCCTCAATTGGCTGCTTGAAGGCAGTGATGTCACTGAAGGTGCAGAGAAACAGGACGACTTTGTCCTGCTCGTTCCTGATTGGAGCAATCTTCACAAAAAACCACACGGGCATCCCTGCTGTGGCAACAGGAAGAAGATCAGTTTGATAAGCAGTGAAATCATAAAGACAACAAATGATATGTCTGGTCAGCTTTTGTAACATTTCTCAGCAACCAGACGCTTTAAGAATCCAAGACAGCCTGGGAGACGATGGGAAAGCTGTCGTAGCTTATTAGCTGTGCGTGACATCCAGTTTAATGAAACCTCTTCTGTCTGAGTAAACAACTAAATTATAGCTCTTCATCAGATGAGATCATTTTCATCGTACAGTGCCCTGGAGTTTTAACATGTCTATAGTTGTTAGGGTCTCGTGGTCAACTGTAGGCGAAGCGACACGCTGGTCAGTAGTTGTCCATCTGTCGTTCCGGTGTTTACGACTGTACCATTATTCAGAATGCGTTATCTCTGCTTGCTCAATGAGGAGGGACAGGCATGGCTCAAGAGGAAGAGTGGCCGTCCCGTGATCAGAAAGTTACCGGTACGAACCCCGGCCCCCTCAAAAACCCCTAAGAGTGAATGTGTTAACCTTACAAGAGAGGCACTTTATAAGAGTGAGCAACTCTAACTGTGAAGGTTGAGGATGAAGATGCAGTTCAACTCATCTTCAGTTTACTGGACCAGCTGCTTCTTCATCGATTCACAAAGACTTAGATGAATCCAAACTTTCCTTTTTATTTACAAAGTCAATCAGTGAGAATCAGCGAACGCAGAATCATTTCCAAACAACCTCTGAAAACTTGGAGGACAAACTCACGGTTCTTCTTGTACATCAGAAGCTCAAAGGAGTTCATCTCGTAGTTCTCGAACGTCTGACGAACCTTCTCCATCGTCTCGCTGTCTGTCAGCTCTCCGTACATGAAGCTACGACAGAGAGGGAACACGTGTGTGTCTCTGTGTGTGTCTCTGTGTGTGTCTCTGTCTGTGTCTCTGTCTGTGTGTCTGTGTCTCTCTGTCTGTCTCTGTGTGTCTCTATTTGTGTGTCTTTGTGTCTCTATTTGTGTGTCTTTGTGTCTCTGTCTGTCTGTGTGTGTCTCTGTCTGTCTGTGAGTGTATCTCTGTGTGTCATTGTGTGTTTTGTGTCTCTGTGCATCTCTATCTGTCTGTGTGTGTGTGTGTGTCTCTGTCTGTCTCTGTGTGTCTCTATTTGTGTGTCTTTGTGTCTCTGTCTGTCTGTGTGTGTCTCTGTCTGTCTGTGTGTGTATCTCTGTGTGTCTTTGTGTGTTTGTGTGTCTCTGTGCATCTCTATCTGTCTGTGTGTGTGTGTGTGTGTCTGTGTGTGTGTGTGTGTGTCTGTGTGTGTGTGTGTCTGTGTGTGTCTTTGTGTGTGACTGTGTGTGTGTGTGTGTGACTGTGTGTGTGTGTGTGTGTGTGTGTGTGTGTGTGTGTCTGTGTTTGTCTCTGTGTGTCTATGTGTATCTGTCTGTCTGTCTGTCTGTGTATGTCTATGTGTGTCTCTGTGTGTGTCTGTCTTTGTCTCTGTGTGTCTGTGTGTCTCTGTCTGTGTGTCTGTCTGTGTTCCTCTGTCTGTCTGTGTATGTCTGTCTGTCTGTGTTCCTCTGTCTGTCTGTCTGTGTATGTCTATGTGTGTCTCTGTGTGTGTCTGTCTTTGTCTCTGTCTGTCTGTGTGTCTCGGTCTGTCTGTCTGTCTATTTTTGTGTCTCTGTGTGTGTCTGTGTGTGTCTGTCTTTGTCTCTGTCTGTCTGTGTGTCTCGGTCTGTCTGTCTGTGTGTCTCTGTCTGTGTGTCTGTCTATTTTTGTGTCTCTGTGTGTGTCTGTGTGTGTCTCTGTCTGTCTGTGAGTGTGTTGTCGTACCTGCAGGTACTGCTCCTCTGCATCACCTCAGCACGATTGTAACCAGACAGTTTGCAGAAGCCGTCGTTGCTGTACACGATCGGCCAGTTAACAATCTGAGCGTTTCCCAGGACGAAGTTGGTATCTGACCATAGAAACCAGTCGATTAAAATCTGCTCGATTTCAGTTGATCATCACCACAATCAGGTGATGCAACAATAAACTAGAATGTCGTGAAAGAATAAAGAAGCAGTTTTATTATTGAGAGTGAGTGTGTTGAAGGTGTGAGGTTGTCTGAGATTGAACTTCAGGAGTCTTATGACATGTGGAGAGAAACTGCTCCTCATTCTGCTCGTGACTTGAAGCTTCTGTATCTGAGGGAAAACAGGCTGCTGAGGGTGTGATGGTCCTCTACAGTCTTCAGGGACTTCCTGAGCCCCTGCTTGCTATACAGATTCTGCAGGATGGGCAGTTGCTCCGGGTGCTATGCTGTGGGCACCACCCTCTCCATGCCGGTGGTGCAGTTCCCGTACCAGGGGGTGAAGCAGCCTGTCTGAAGGCTCTCTGAAACCCTGAGGATTTCCAAAGGATGACCTGAGGCCATGAAGTCTGTGTTGGGCCTTCCTGACTACAGCGGCGGTGGGGCTGGACCATGTAAGGTCCTTGTGGATATTGACACCTAGATATATCTCCACCAATTTGCCATTGATGGTGGCTGGGAGGTGGAACCCTAACCCCCCTCCTGCAATCCACTATGACCTCTTTTGTCCATTTTTGAAAGTTCCCTTTAACATTATAATGTGATCCAGGTTAGCATGTAGAACATTCTAAGCATGAAGAAATGTATTATTCTTCATGAATAGCAGTTATCTGATGGTACTCTGATTTCAATCTGAAAGAGATCAATAAACTGTAATAATCTGAGATCAAACTGAACAACAAGACGTTGATCAGAACAAACAGAAGCTCTTTTTAAATCAGGTTGACATGAACCGGACAGAACTGGAACGGATCCTACCGTTGGAGCGGCGGACAATGTTCTCCAAGAAGGTGTTCTGAGGAGCCACGAGACCTCGCCGTCCTCCCGCCATCCTGCCGTCCTCCTGCAGTGCGAGGCAGAGCTGCTTCCCGCCACTGATGATGCACGAGACCCCCCCCCCCCTCCTCACACTCCTTCCCCCGATTCCTCTCTCTGTATGTCTCTCTGCAGGCTTTTGATTGGTCGATGGCTGCAGCACAGCAGAGAGAGAGAAGGGAGAGAGGGAGGGAGAAGAAAGAGAGAGAGAGAACGTCAGCAAGACAGAGCCAGAGAGGTGAAGAGAGAAAGACAGAGAGAGTGTGAGAGAGAGAGAGAGAGAGGGGGGGGGGGAAGAGAGGCAGAGAAACAGAGAGAGAGAGGGAGATATACAGAGAGAGGTGAATAGAGAAAGACAGTGTCAGAGAGAGAGACCTAGAGAGAGAAAGATGGAGAGAGAATGACAGCGAGAGAGAAGTGAACAGAGAGAGAGAGAGAGAGAGAGAGAGAGAGAAAGAGACAGAGAGAGAGAGAGAAAGAGACAGAGAGAGAGAGAGACACAGAGAGAGAGACCAGTCAATCAAGCAATCATCTGAATCTGGAGAGTCTAACAGCCCTGAGAGTCTGCGGACTCCAGGATGAAGACGTCTGACACCAGCAGTCATTTTCCTGGATCCTGCCTGAACCAGAAAAATACAGTCTCAGATTCTGGTGTTCCATCAGGTCCAAAGTCTTCTGCTGGTCTACGGACAGAAGACCAAAATCAGAACTCTAGTGCAGGTTTATTTGCAGCTATTTTGCCTTCTTAAATGAAACACATTAAAGTTGTGATTGTTTTCATATGAACCGTAAATTAACCTTTTTTACTTTCTATAGTATTTGTGTTACAAATACTTTAATGAGCATGTTCATTCTTGAAAGTGGTTGGCGTTGTTGTCGCCTCCTGCTGGTGCTCATCAGTCAGTGCAGCTGGTGAACGACAATCACCAATAAAATCGATGTACAGCATTTTGAAGGAAATGACGATGTTCAGTATTTCAGAATCAGAATCAGAAAGCCTTTATTCTTCTCAACACGGAGAAATTTACATTTCTCCGTGTTTATTACATTATTTAAGGTATTTATTACATATATGCCTAAATAGTACCTGTATTGACAATGTTTTCTGCTGGAAGTTTTAGGTCGTTGAATCTGATCATGTTCTTTCTTCTTGATCTCAGGTATCACTTTGCAGGTTATTGTCTCTTTATTTTTATATCTATTTGGCTTTATGAGTTCGTCTTGGCGGAAGGATCTGCAGCTTCAGCAAGAGTGGCACTGCCGCCCCCACGCTGCGTAAATGTCCTTCCGCCGAGGAGGTAGATCCTCGCGGCCTCAAAGTGGGAAACTTTCCGTATAAGGAAAAACTTTGCATGTTAAAACATTTTAAAAGGCTAAATAGACGCGGCCATTGTTCCGATACACGTGTTCTGGTCCGAAATGAGCAATTGAAGCGCGGAACAACGACAGAGAGCAACGGCGGCGGCGCAGCGAACGGCAGACACACAGCTCCCAGCTTCTGCTGACATTTTCACTTCGACCAACACCGACACCGCGGCTCCAAACGCCCGTCAGAGCGCGGACATGCCGGGGATGATGGATAAGGGGTCCGAGTATCTAGGAAAAGGTCGATCGAACGGCACCAAGAGTCCGTCCAACGCGTCTAACGGACATTTGTCTGACGAAAGCGGCAGCGACGACGAACTCGGTGAGTATAGCCTCGAACAGCGTGCGATCATGTCAGATATTTGGTGAGAACGTGAATATTTGACGGAAAGTGTGTTTGCTGTGGGTTGTTTCAGATGTGGGGATGCGAGTAGGAGCCGATTACCAGGCCAACATCCCCGAGTTTGACGCCGGTGAGGTTCTACTGGTTCAGGCCAGACCGACGGACCGTGGTAGCCTCGGTCCAGGTTGCTTCACAGTGGCGATGGTGGAGCCTTTAAACGAGGATCCTTAATGATAAGAGATTATCGGACTGAGTGATATTATTAGCAGACTTTCTGCCGACATTCAGCAACAACATGAAATCCGTTATAATATTTCTGGTGTTACGGGACAAACACACAATAACATCAGAACTTCATTGGAGTCCTGAAGACTTTTACAATGAAAAACAAGTCTTCTTTTTATCTGCCTCATTTTATCTGAGTTCGGTCAGACTGACGTGTTTTAGAGTTACTTAAACTCAAATTAAATTTATCTTTCCAAGACCTTTTTAAAGGTCCAATTACACTTGTAACTCATAAACTGAGTGAAGTTTTCCTCTGATGCACGTTCTCGTTCAGGTTCCACGAAGTACTCAGAGAAGGACAGTGGCGGGATGTTGGTTTGGTCTCCATATCACACCATCGTTGAATCCAAGCGTAAGTGAACTCATCCTCCACTCCTCTACTGCCATCCGTCAGGTGTGTAATCTGTGTGTGATTTTACCTCCACAGTGGATGAATACATTGCTTTAGCTAAAGAGAAACATGGATACAACGTGGAGCAGGTGAGCCTACTTTTCATTTCACATTATTTTATTGGTTTTATGACATTTTCATCATGTAATGTGAAGTGTGTGTGTGTGTGTGGGGGGGGTTCAGGCTCTCGGCATGCTCTTCTGGCACAAACACAACATTGAAAAGTCTCTGGCTGACCTGCCAAACTTCACACCATTTCCAGACGAGTGGACAGTGGAGGACAAGGTGCTGTTTGAACAGGCCTTCAGTTTCCACGGGAAGAGCTTCCACCGCATCCAGCAGATGGTAAACACACAACGCCGATGAGTCTTTTAGACGAGCCGATTCTGTGAGTTGTTATCATATTGACAACAGTCAGTACTTTTACATGGGAACGTGTGAGGGTGAACGTGTGAGTGTGTGGCGGTGAACCTGTGAGTGTGTGTGAAGGTGAATGTATGAGTGTGTGACAGAACTTGTATGGGTGAACGTGTGAGTGTGACAGTGAACGTGTGAGTGTGTGACAGAGAACTTGTGATGGTGAACGTGTGAGGGTGAGTGTGTGACGGTGAACATGAGTGTGTGTGAAGGTGAATGTATGAGTGTGTGACAGAACTTGTGACGGTGAACGTGTGAGTGTGTGAACGTGTGAGGGTGAATATAATATTTGAAGCTGATCAGTCTCATCAATATTTCTGTAAATATGATCTTGATGAAATCTGATATTGATCGGCATCCTTCCAGCAGACAATCAATAGTTGATTAAAAAGGTTCCATGAAGTAGCTTCAAATGAGGAATGAGTGTGTGTTTGTGTTCAGTTACCAGACAAAACCATCTCCAGTCTGGTGAAGTACTATTACTCCTGGAAGAAGACTCGTTCCAGAACCAGTCTGATGGACCGGCAGGCTCGCAAACTGGCCAACAGAAGTAACCATGGGGACAGGTACCAAATCACTGGTTGTGTCACTTTGAAATCGTAGCAGCGGTTCGTTCGTGAGCAGAGTCCTATTTGATAATGCTGCTGTTTGAGATCTTCATAAGCGTAGTGAGAAACTGAGGTCAAAGGTCATGACATGAAGGTTTGTGTTGTAGTGATGAGGAGATGGAGGAGGCAAACCCCATCGAAGCCAACGACAGCGACTACGACCCCAACAAGGAAACAAAGAAAGAGGTCTGTGAAATCCTGTTGCCATGACGACATATGTGCAACCAGAACTATTCAGATCCTCATCAAACCTAAAGTTAGTGGCTAACTTTAGAAAGCACATCCTCACCTGTCGTTCCTTCCTGTCGGTCGCACAGATTGTAAAGCCCATTAGGATTTTTGATTATAGGCTGTATAAATACATTTGAATTAATTTAAAACAATTACAATTATTAACCCAAAGTGAGACTTCATACCTTCTGTTACCTGCAGCTCCACAACTGAAACCATCACGTGTGTCTGGATTGTAAAAGTATGAGAACTCTGCAGTCACTTCCCAGATGATATGATAAGAACTGGAACACGTCCCATTAACACTCCATGTTAACCTGCAGTCACTTCCCAGATGATATGATAAGAACTGGAACACGTCCCATTAACACTCCATGTTAACCTGCAGTCAGGAAGTTAGAAGCAACAGAACATCTTTATAATGTCGGCTGCCGTGTGGACTGAATGTTCTGCTCCACCTCACTCAACACAGGAGATACAGTAGAGGTCTCTCTCTTTCTCTCTCTCTCTTTCTGTCTCTCCCCTCTGTCTGTCTTTCTCTGTCTCCCCCTCTCTCTCCCCCGTCTGTCGCCCCTTCTCTCTCTGTCTCCCCCCCCCTCTCTCTCTCTCTCCCCATCTCTCTGTCTTTCTCTATCCCCCCTCTCTCCCCTGCCTGTCTCTCCCTCTCTCTCCCCCTCTGTCTCCCCATCTCTCTCAGCTCTCTCTGTCTTTCTGTCTCTCCCCCCTCTCTGTCTCCCACCCTCTCTCTGTCGTTCTGTCTCCCCGTCTCTCTCCCCCTCTCTCTCCCCCTCTGTCTTTCTCTCTCTCCCTCTCGCTCTCTCCCCCCTCTCTCTTGAGGTGTGGTGACATCTTTTACAGTCAGCCTCCGTCAGTAGTTCCACTCAGTTTTCGTGTCGTCCTATTGACCTTCAGTAAATGAAAAGTTCTTCCTGTAACATGACACTTTCTGCTCCTCGATGTTATTTGAAACTCCAATCCGGATGTAGCCGCACGTATTTAAGTGTATGTTACCCACCTGTAAGGTACTGGCCAATGAGAAGCAGCCACATGGCCGGTCATGTATATATATTTCAATATCAGTAATCAATAATCTCATTGAAAGACATCTGCTGCTTCATCCATAATGTCTGAGCATTTTATATATTTGAGCTGCTGGTCACAAGACGTGTCGTTGTTTGTGACATCACACTCTGCATCTGCATACTGGACCCGGATTGGATCAAACCAGCTATGATGTCATCAATAGGGCCGTTACGTCCAGCTGTCAAACTAAGGTACTTTCCTCCTTCAGCTGACGAGTAGAAAGGAACCCTTAATTGTGTTTGTCCATTCCCAGCAGAACCAGGCGGAGCCGGCAGTACCAGGTTCTAAGGTGGCTTTGGGTCGGCGGGAGCACCAGACGCTGCAACACAGGCACCACCAGCGCTCCCGCTGCCGGCCACCCAAAGGCATGTACCTGACGCAGGAGGACGTGGTGGCAGTCTCCTGCAGCGCCTCCGCCGCCAACACCCTCCTCCGTCAGTTGGATATGGAGCTGGTGTCCCTCAAGAGACAGGTAGGAGGCTGGGTCTGCCCACTGCTGACAAAAGGGAAACCCAAGAGCACGGAGAAGAGTGATTATTGTAGTTGTGTGCCTGAGGATCTCAGCCGTGTTATTTTCTCGTCCTTGTTTGTACCATGACCAACACTTTCAGCTGTCGTATGTGGTCAGTCAAGTCAGCTTCGAGGGTTTTATAACCAACTTCCACTCCCTGATAATCCTCATCGGATCAGGCTATCGGAATGCAAGTTGAGAGGAAGGAAGGAGGGAGGGAGCGAGGGAAGGAAGGAAGGAAAAGAAAGAAAGAGACTAACAGACGGACGGATGTAGTTATTTGTCCCAAAGAGAAATGAATGTTGCAGAGTTCAGTACTAATTCTGACTCCCTGCTAGCGTTAGCACAGGTAGAAGACTTGTAGCAGTCATCCTGTCTCATGCATGTCCACATCAGAAGGCTGCCGGGACACAGCGCCCCTGCAGAAGGAACACTGACTTTCTTCAGTAATGAAAAGGCACTACAGGTACAACTTGTACTTCTGGTCTGTTTTTCAGGTCCAGAATGCCAAACAGATGAACAGTGGACTGAAACATGTGTTGGATTGTGGGATCGATGAGTTTAGGCTGCCAGAGGTTCGTCACTTTTCCTATTGTTTCAGTCTCAGTTAGTCCTTAAAGTGTGTCCTCCTGCCATTTTAAGGCTCCAGGTGTGGCCATTATTGTAGTGAGCCGTTACCACAGCTACAGCATCTCTGTAGTCTGCATTGCCATGGCTACGGCATCTCTGTAGTGTGCAGGATAGTGCTGAGCGGTTGCCAGTGTTCATGTGACTCTTCCAAGTCTGTGTTCAGTTTGACATGGAAGCTCAACAATCGGGACCCTTAATGCTTCATTTAATGTTTGTTTCACATGTTGCTACTGTTACTGGGTCAATGAGTTCACTATAGTTCATTGATTGACCGATGCAACACACTCAACTGCCTGCATGAATCCTGATCTGACTTGTAGATCAGGAGAGCAAATATCTCATTTGCTGCTGGTGGAAACAGTCGTTGTTCTTCGTTTGTTGATTTTCTTTGTTAATGAAAAACATCAGATGTTGACTTTTTCAATCCAGAAATCTAAAGTCAGTTTGTCAGTGTGAGCTGGTGTTCTACTAGAGGTCGATATTATGACCTGCACCTGCTTGAGATACTTAGATTCTATCGTTTGTTCTAGTGCAACCAGAAGGTGAACGCTCGCTGGACCACAGACGAGCAGCTGCTGGCAGTTCAAGGTGAGAAGTATTAGGTTTCCACAAATAGCAGCTAAATGAGTATTTAGATGTTTCTTCTGTAGTCTGAAAGAATGCATACAATTGCAAATCATCTGCTGTGTGTCCTTCCTCGAGTACCTTTGAACTTGTGAGAACATAAGGGTCAACAAGTCCAGCACCAAGTGACCTGCTGAGCACGGGTCTGGTGCTGTTCCGCCATCACGGCAACCTGAGATCCGCATTTCACAATCGACATCCTCACAAACGACTCACATAAATCTTGAAATTCTGACAATTCCACCACAAAGACGGCACAAATACAAACCTTCCTCTGTACATTTACAGCCGTCTGGTGTGCATATCCATTTATTATATATTTATATTATTGATGATGACGGTTCACCAAGCTCACTGACCTGGTTATTTTCCAACACGCTGGTCAGCTGTGAGCCATCTGATTTTATTCAATCTTGATTCTCCAGCACAACGTTCTTCTTTTAAAAGAAGGTTTAAAACCTGCTAGTGGTCAATGTGCTGATGTTAATAATGCTAGCTGCCAACATTAGCCAGCTGATGAACCTCGAGCATCAGCCCACTAAGTTCATGTGATCCAAACACTTCGTACTGATCAGGACGGTCTGAGTAAAACTCTGATTCATTCACACAAGATAAACCTGCAACAACGGGGCCAATGTCAACTGCTAACTGTATCTCCTCCAGGTCGGTGGAACGATGCTCGTTGGACTCTGACAGTTTGATAGACGACAATGAATAAAAGTGCTGAAAAACCAACAGAGCTTTTTAAACCATCTGTGTTTTATGGCTCTTCCGTCCTCCCACCTTCCCGTGATCCCTGTCAACGTGACCCGTCCCATGTTGGCGGCAGCTGTAAGAATGACATTATCAATGTTCTCCAGGTGTCAGGAAATACGGGAAAGACTTCCAGGCCATCGCTGACGTCATCGGAAACAAGACGGTGGGACAGGTGAAAAACTTCTTTGTCAACTACCGTCGCCGGTTCAACCTGGAGGAGGTGCTGCAGGAGTGGGAGGCTGAGCAGGGAACCCAAGCTCCCAATGGTGACAGCACCACCTCTGGAGAGGAAGGGAAGAACAGCTCCACCACTCCGTCAGGGAAGAGCACTGACGAAGAGGACGAAGAGGTGGGACACGTGGCCCGCCTGCTCAGTGTTGCCATTTTTACCAGGCTTGGTTGTGATTTGACAGAACGCTTGTCAATCAATTTAGTTCAATTAGTGTGTTTTCTTTTTGTGATTCACTTTCATGGTTTAATGAAAACAAAAAGGCAGAATACTTTACCATCAGAGTTTAGGAACACAACATGTATTTACTAAACCAACCAGCAGGAAACGTTTCTAGATTCGATCTTCACCACAAACGAACGTAACTCATCTGAGAGCAGACTTACAGTGATGTAACTTTGGCCCCACCCTCTCTTCTCTGCAGGGTCAGGTGACCTCCTCAGGTGCGTCTCCTGCTGCCTCATGCTCCTCTTCATCTCAGACTCCAGTAGCGTCCAGCACCACCATCTCCTCCCTTCACCAACCCCCTCCCCTCCTGCGACCCTGCCTGCCGGCCACGCCCTCCTTGCATCGCCAGCCACCGCCCCTTCAACAACAGGCCCGCTTCCTGCAGCCCCGCCTGACGCTGCAGCAGCCACCTCCTCTCATCCGCCCCTCCAATCCCCTGCCCCCTCGCCTCAACCCCCGCCCTCCTGCTCCCATTAGCATTGGACTCAATCAGGGGGGATCAGGTTCGAACGCAGCCCAGCAGCCCTCTGGCATTGCCGTCCACCAAACAGAGGCCCCCTCGTCCTCCTCGCTACACTAACAAACATCCAGAACTACTGTTGAAGAAATGGAAGAAAGTCCGTGTTCAGGTGCAGCGAGGAAAATCCTTTCGACCACGAACTGTTCTTAGCGTTGGTGCAGACGCAGAAGAGGGTCACAGGGTATTTAAAGAATTAAGGTTTGTCTGTCTGCTGGATGATGGTACCTGGTTTTACTAGTATTTTGTACAGGAACGTACACATGTACACATCGTTCAGAGTTTAGAAGTTCGCCAGACTAAATCTAATAAGTAAAGCGATTTCATTCCACTAATCACCAGACTGGTGGCGTCCCACAAGGTTCCATCCTGGATCCCTTTCTTCCTTCAATAAAACATTTCTAAGCCCCAATGAACATGATGGCGTTTCCATGGTAATGTTATTAAATCTAGTCATGAAGTGTTTTGTACAATGACGTTAGACATCAACACGTAGTTTGTGATCTATTGTTGTTGTTGTTCATCCAATTTAGATTCGATTTGACAGATTCAGTGTCTGTAAATATCGACTGTCACACATGAAATGTTGTTTTCGTCATTCCGTCATCACTTCCTAATGTTGAACATTCATTTTGAAACTAAGAACTTTCAGAATTTCTTCTTCCTGGTGCTCGAAGTTCTGAATGTGAAAGAAAACCTTTGTGAAAGTGCTCTTAATGATTTTTGGACAAACTTGTTTCACAGAATTAAACATAACTGGAATTGCAGAAACAGTTTCTGTTTTTGTTTATCTTGTAAAATATTGATGTCAAACTGTTCTCAATAAAATTTACATTTTTACCATCAGATTGATTTCCTTCAAACATCTGAAATAAGTGAATGATTCGGTTTGATTGAATGAAGATTTAAAAACAAAGCACTTTTGTGGCATTAAAATCATTTTCTCAGCATCATAGTCACATACAGTATATATGCTATATGGGCAAAAGTATATCCAAGGAAATCCCATTCCAAGTTCATAAGCATTAATATGAAGTTGCAGCTATAACAGCTTCCAGTCTTCTGGAAAGACTTTCTTTTCCATTCTCTTTATTTGGACTTTTTTAAGGTTTTCTAATTCCAAAGCAAGCAATTGATTACACTCTTTACAGCCTCACAGAGATTCCAATTAAAATATGTAGGTCCATTTGTTGTTATCATATGAGAGAGCCCATTTACTTTTTTTTTTTTTAAACAAACATACATGTTGAAAAAGGTAAAAAAAAGAAAAAGAGCAAAAGAAACAAATAAGAGATAATACATAATAATAATAAAAATAGTAATGATAATGAAATTTTAAAAAAAAAAATTAAAACCCACCCCAAGTTGGTCCAACTTTCTCCGTCAATGTGTCACATCAGACAACTTGTTTCTGTACATTGGCTTTGTTGCAATAGTACAACTGGTTAACCAAAGAGAAAAAAAGAATGAAAGTTTTGTTTAACTCTAAGTGCAGGGGTCATAGCTACATTATCAAAATATGAGAGGAGAGGCTGCATCTAGTGTAAAATTTCCCATTTGACCCTCTAAGTGAAAATTTTATCTTTTCTAGCTTAAGAAATGACATTAGATCAGTCTTCCAAGACTCATCTGTTGGGGGTTTGGATGACTTCCAGTGTAGAAGAATACATCTGCGGGCAATCAGGGAGGCAAATGCTAAAATTTAATTTCTGTTTACTAAATTCAGTTATTCAAGGGAACTCCGAATATAGCGATAAGTGGACAGGCAGTGATATCTGTATCTAGAACCTCAGATATAATCTTAAAAAAGTTCTTCCAGAATCCTGTTAGCTTTGAGCATAGCTAGAAGGTACGGGCTACGTCAGATGGGACAAAGGAACATCTATTACAGGCCTCGCTGGTGCCAGGGTAGAACTTTGCGAATTTGGCTTTGCTAAGCATTCTATGTAGTACTATGTTCTGTATTAAGTTAAGAAGGGCGCAGGATGAGGAGTAATTCACTTGTAGTTTGGCCCTGTCCCACCAGGAGTCTTCACATTTAGTTCCTAGTTCTTTTTCCCATTCCTGTTAACTTTGATCAGTGGAGAGGGGTTGGATTGAAGGATATGTGTGTATAGTTAAGACAACGTCCTTGCCAGGTTTGCAGGCCTCTCAAGAATTGTTGGTAGGTCTGCAGGCAGAGATGGGAATGTGCTGCAATGGTCTTTGACAAAACTGCGTACCTGGAGATAGCGGACGAAGTTACTTTGGGGGAAGCCGTGTTCATGGGACAAAATTTTAAAATCAACAAATGTTCCATTTAAAAACAGATTTCGGAATGTTGTGATACCTTTTTCCTTCCAAAGTGTAAATGCAGAGTCAAGTTTGGAAGGTAAGAAATTAGGATTATAGCATAATGGACCAAGGAGGATGAAATGATTTAGTTTGAAGTGTTTACAGAATTGTGTCCATATTCTCAAGGTTGACAGGATTACAGAGTTTGAGGTATAATTTGAGGCTGAGAATGGTAGAGGGGAGCACGTCAGAGCTACAAGTGAGGAGGTGCGGCAGGAGAGGGACTCCATTTTACACCAGTCTAACTCACCCTCATACCACCAGCTGAGTATATTTTGTATATTTGCTGCCCAGTAATAGAACATGAAATTAGGCAGGCCCAGGCCTCCCTCTTGTCTTGCTGCCTGCAGAGCGCTTCGATTAATTCTGGCAACCTTACCTGCCCACAGGAATGGGAGAATAATTTGGTCAAGCTTGTTGAAAATGATTTTGTCAGTAAGAGAGGTAGACATTGAAAAAAGGACAAAAATCTAAGCAAGACATTCATTTTTATAGTTTGTATTTTTATAGCCTGCTAATGACATTGGCAATCTGGACCATCTCTGTAGGTCTGCTTTCACTTTAGTCATTAGTTTGCCAATGTTAATTTTATGTAACCGTTGAAAATTAATGGTAATGTTAATAGATATTGAACACTTTCTGGTGACATAGTGAAAGGTATTTGTCCCTTTGTGAGTGTTTTGGCTTTAGAGTTTATTGGGAAGCACACTGTTTTTTGCAGATTGATTTTGTAACCTGAAAATGTACCGAATTCCTCTAGTATCTGTATGATTTCATGAGAACAGGCTATGGGATCTGTTATATAAATTAGTAGATCATCTGCATACAGGGAGACACGATGCTCAATATTTCCCCGTCTGATACCCTGCAGATTTTTGTTAGGGTTAGTGTTAGGGTCTTCCTACAGACAGGGAATGGTCAATCATATCTAGCAATAACGGGGCTAAAAGAGTAGAGAATTTTTTGTAGAACTCAGACGGCAACCCATCAGGCCCTGGTGTTTTTTTATTGTTTATTTCCCTAATACTGTCACATATTTCCTCAAGGGTTATTGGTTGATTTAGTGATAGCTGTGTTAAAATATTGATAGCTGGTATGTCTATGCTGTCCAAATATGTGACTTGATCCAGCAAAATGAGTCACAGTGGAAGGTACTGGAAATAAGCTTTAAAATGATACCATAGTCAAAGTCATACGGATGTTTGTAAAGGCAGACTGCATGGCTGCTGGGTGTTACACACCTGAGGCAACGGGACTGAATGAAGCACCTGAGTTCAATGATGAAGAGGAGGGGCCCAATGCTTTTGTCCATATAAGTATATATGTATATCTATGTACATTTGTAATCAGGTGTGTGTGTATATAATCAGGTATGAATTCAATAAATGGAAGTAATGGACACAAGAAAAGTAACCAGTAAATAATTTCACCACATCCATTTATTGGTTTGTAAACTGAACACGAATATAAACTCTAAGATTCATTCAACATTTATGGACTTTTGGTGGATTTCTTACCAAATTATTCAGGTACATGAAATCGACAATAGTCAGCAGAAGGGGAAACACTTTGACCACAAAATGTCGACGGGAATACCATCAATTGTCGCTGGGAGACAGCGTCAATGTTTCCCTTTCAATCGGGTGTGTAATCACTCATTTTATTTGGTAATCTAGTGCATCTTCACGTAGAAGCTGTTCCTCCACAAGAGCTGTGTGGAGTTTATAGACAATACTGGGAACAGGAACAAGTTTACCTACCCGATAGTCCAGAACTCTGCAGATACTCAATAGGGGACATTTTCAGATTCTAGAAACTGTGTGCAAAATCCAGCAACAGGAGGCAAAGCATCGTAACTCTGACAAGTGTTGTTTTGTCTGGTTCCCTTGCATGATCTGTAGCTGTGTCCAATTTCCCCCAGACCTCAACTCCACCAGTATCATGGGCCACTTTGTGGAAAGACCAGGTGGTGCAGGTGAGTCACTCAGTACGTTTCCATGAGGTAGATTACCCGGAATCGCAATTACCTAAAACCGCCCGGTGTGACCGCCTGCTGTGACCTACTCAAAATTACATGTCGGAGAAGAGAATCGAGAAACTGGCCGGATCATTGCTAACTCCGATACTCTATGTGGCTCTGTAAGCGCTTTCAGCAAGCGCTTACAGAGCCACTTCCAGGTGATTATACGTGACAGCATCAACAAACTATCTGTCGGTTTTCCAAAAAAAGATGGCGTACGAGGAGGTGGACGATGCTACAGCAGCGTACATTTCGTGTATTTATATCTTGCTAATAATATATTAGAGTAGAGTAGAAGCAGAGCGCCGTCGGAGCAGGTGTCCGTGCCTGCAACGCCTCTGACAATGCAGGTGGTCGGAGGATCAGAGAGGCTCTGACAGACTTTTTGAGTGCAAACTTCCCTTTACGCAGACCTTTGTTTTAGCCACGTCTTAGCATTTTGTTAATAGTTGTATAAACACCCTTTGTATTTGTTTGCTGTACAGTCCACGCTTGTATCGTTCATGCCACAAGTCATTATATTTGCAGTTATGGGTTTTAACATTTATTATAGCAGAATGTCAGCTGGGATCAAACCAGGAAGTGGAATGTATTATTGATCTGGAGAGGAAGATTTGTTAAGAGGTGTAGATGTAATCTCGTTGTAATCAATCTACCCATTGTTACATGTATTTGCATAACCCAAATGTTGTTTTGTAGGATGGTAATTGCTGCATGTAAACGTACTGACAGACAGACCAGGTGGTGCATGTGAGTCATCACGTCCTTTCATTCCTTGGGAGCGGCATGACTCAGCAGGTATAGTAGTTGTCTAGTAATCAAGTGGTTAATGGTTCAATCCCCAGCTCCCCCATTGACCCTGAAGCATCCTTGAGCAAGACACAGAACCCATAATTGCTCCTGATAACTCAACTAAACTGAAAATGTATTTGTATAGCACATTCAAAACAACCCCAGTCAACCAAAGTGCTGAACAGCCATAAAATACCAAAACAACCAAATAGAAAGGTAAGTAGTAAAAAAAAGGAAACAATAGCCTTAATAATGATAATTAAAAAATTGCAGCTCATTAGAAGATGAGGTCAAATTGAATTGTAAGCCAAAGAGAAAAGGTGGTTCTTCAGCGTCTGAGCAGTTCTTATATCAGCCGGTAGGCTGTTCAAGAGATTAGTGAACGCCACAGTAAAGGCTCGGCCGTCTTTATTTCTGTGCCATCTTGGAACATCCAAGAGCCATCCAGCTGATAAACTGGTTAGTACCTTGCTTGGCAGCCCGTATGAGTGTGAAAGAAAGATTATAGTGTAAAAAGCTTTACAACGTAAATTCTCCATTTTATGTTTCGGACTAGGATGACTAGCCCTATGAACTCCCATCAGAATTAGTATGTGAAGAACTTGTTGGAACCTTCGAGAGCCTGTTAGAAGCCCTGTACGTGGCAGTAAGCCTCCAGCGAGGAGAAGACAATGTACAAGAACCACAGGCCGAAGAACAGGCAGCTGGTGAGGATTTTAGGGACTCTGGGTCCACCGAGCTCCCCACCGATCTCAGGACGGCGTCGATAGATAAGCACGGCAAAGCAGATGAAGGCAAAGATGGTGTAGAGTGTGACAGAGAAGGCCAGAGTACCCGGGTCTACCCTGAACTCCTGGTTATTGGAATAGTGGTAGATGGCAGCGATGGACCAAGCGACACCGATTCCCAGGAAGACGTTGACAGCATTACTTCCTGTCACATTGCCAATGGAGGCATCAGCGTACTGGTCCTGGATGGCTGCCACCTTACTGGCGAAGGTGTCTGATGGAGGGAGAAAGTAGAGAGGAGATGCTGAGCTACTGACTGGTGAAATCTGGTAATTGCTCCTGGGTTTGAAAAACACACTGATCAATCAATCAATCAATCAATCAATCAATCAATCAATCAATCAATCAATCAATCAATCTTTATAAAGCACAAGTCATACGTCAAGTGCAACTCCAGGTGCTGAACATAAAAGTCTTAAAATAGTAATTGAAATAAAAATTGGGTATAAAATAATAAAAGTAATAGAAATAATACAAAATGAAAAGCACACTAATGCTTGGCTGCAGAGGTCTCTTAAAGACGTCCGCCCTCTCAGCCCCCCCCCGGTCTTCGACTGGACTCTCAGGACATCTCAAACAGAACTACTGCAGGTCCTGGGGGGTAAACATCTTTACATCATATCTGACAGGTCGTCAGGAGCAAGAGCATTTAGTTTTTTTCCAATAGAAGAATCTTAAACTCAACAATGGTATATTATGAGCTCTTCTTGTGGTTCATTTGGAATACGTTGCAGTTTATCTGTGGTTTTCTTTGGTAAACCAGACAGTAGAGTGTAGCAGTAATCCAGTTGGCTAGGAATGAATGCCTGAAGTAGCTTGTCTGTGTTGACCACGGAGAGAAAAGAATGGACTCTGGCAATGTTCTCCAGCTGGTAAAACTTAAATTTAGTAATGTTCCCAGTAAAAAGAAACCAGTATATCTGCACCTCTGCTCCACAGATTACAGTCTGAACATCAGAAACTTTCTGATTGAGGATGATTGGGGAACCATGTCAATGTCTCTGAATGCGGCCATGGTCTGCTGTCTGCTTCCATTTTGGACTTCATCTCACCCGTCACCATGTGGGAACTCACATTGATCTTAAACACTGAACTTGTAATCAGTTTTGTTATTGACAATATCAATAAAGCTGCTTTCATAAACCTGACTGCAGCAGAACTTTCATTAAAAGGTTTGTTGATCATTTGGTGGCCTCTCGATTCTGATATTAGGGGTTTCAGCTTGTTTCCGGCCCTGTGGCAGGGTTCTGTGTTCAGTAAATATTATGGAATTACAGAGACATGAAAACGTTATTGGAAGTGTTTTTTACAACAGCACCTGTCCCATTAATGATCTACTGGGATGTGATTCAAAGACTCTGTTAGGACAATAAGATACCTGGTACAGATGTTCCCAATGCTACAAACACTACAGCAGTGACGGAGTCTTTCAGGCCGACGGTGCAGCCAAAATGTGACGCCAGATCACCGATCACCGCCGTCAGGATGCCGATGACAGAGATGGAGATGACAAAGCAGGCCCAGCCGTTCCAATAATGAGTGGGGGGAACGAAGGCAAACAGAAGCTTCCAGAAGACAGTTAGGAAGTGCATGACATAGTCAAAACAAGAGGGCAGCTTCTCCTCCCCACACGCATCCTCATCATCATCACCTGGGAGAAGAGGGAGGTGACACTTAGTCATGGTTGAAGCCTATGGGGTGATTTCTGCTTTAAGTGGGACATCTGACAAAAGCGAACACAGAATGTTTTTGTGTTAGTACCAGAGCTGACTGTCATGGCCGCCACAAACTGATCTCTCCAGCTGTTGGTTCCGATCAGCACAGCCAGGTTGGTCTTCTTAATGAGTTTATCAACAGCGCTCTGAAAGACACCACAGGAACTCGATGAACTGTTCAGAGACCCCGAAACAAGTCCGATCACATGAAGTGCTGATTGTCTCCCATCTGACGATCAAGCTGAAGATGATGAGACAGACGTGAATATTTATCATATTAATCACGTTTCTAACAGTCGGTAGAACTCCTGGACTCCGGGTCCCTGATTGCATCTACTACATCCAGCTAACATTAACAAGTAGCTCTTATTCTGGTAAAAACATTCACATTTTTAACTATCAAACAGTAAGAGCACTTCTGATCTGTATTCTGATCTTCAATGTGGATGCTATTAAAACGAGAACCAAACCTGGGATGATCCTTCACAAAATGAATAACGAGCGTGGGTGAAAAGAAGAGAAGGCGCAACACCAAAATCCAAATGCAACGGATTGTGGAGGAGCCTGAACACACACTGTAACACAATTGGATTTGAATTAGTCAAACTGAACATCTGTAATTAAACACACTCACTTTGAACTCGTACGATTCCTCTATGATGACTTCCAGTTTGACGTTTTCCCCCAACATCGGTCGGCCCATCTCTGCAATCCGTCTCTCCTCCTCCTCTCTCTTCGTCACAACGTGCTCACCATCCTCTGAGACACAGAGTTTAACTGTAGGAGATATAGCTGGACATGCAGGAGGACATGCAGGTGGAGGCATGGCTCAGGCGGTAGAGTGGCCATCCCGTTATCAGAAGGTTACAGGTTTGATCTCCGGGCCCCCAAGACACCGTGTTGAAGTGACCTTCAGCAAGACACTGAACCCCTTATTGCTCCTGATGTGTCACCAGGGTGTGAATGAGTCAACATTGTAAAGAGCGTTGATGCCATAAAGGTAGAAAGGCGCCATATAAAGTACCATTAACCATGAAACATGCAAGAGGACGTAGAGTTGACAGCACAGTTGACAGCAGGTCGGTGAAAAGGTGGACATTTAGATAAACTTCCAGGTGGACTTACCTGTTATGTTAATTATGGTTGAAGGGGCAAGGTGATCACGTCCCTGCACCTTCCTGTAGATGTCTCTTCCTGAACAGATGAACATGTGACCATGTGACAAACAGGTGAAGAAAATGTAAATCTCATTTTCCTGATTAATTAAACCAGAAAATGAAGCTGTAAGACAAGAATCTGGCAAGTAATTGATTGTTGTCATTATCATCTCACACGCTGTTGGTATCACACGTTGTTGTTATCTCACACGTTGTTATCACACGCTATCATATCACACGTTATCAGACGTTGTTATCACACGCTATCATATCACACGTTATCAGACGTTGTTATCTCACACATTGTTGTTATTTGACGTTATCATCTCACACATTATTATCACACGTTATTAGAAGTTGTTATCTCACACGTTATTATCACATGTTGTTTTCACACGTTGTGATCTAACAACAATCATCACACTGAAGGTCACGTACCAGTCTTGATGAAACCACCTAAAAAGTTGGAAAACAAGAACCAACGTAAAAAATGTCGTTCCAAAACTGTTCATTTTTACAGTTACGTTTTTGAAGAAACAAGTCGGACGAGATTTCTTAGAAAAGTGACAGTAACGATGAGAAGCAGAAGAACTTACCAACTTCCTGAAGCAACAGAGCTGAAGATCAGAAGCAGATGACAGAAATGAGATAAAAGAACAAAACGCAGACGGAGAGTCAGATCACACAACTTCCTGTTTGTTAGTGTTGGCGGGAAACGACACAAACAAATCAGCTTGAGTCTGAGAGACATACCTGTCCTCACCAGTTCATACCTGTCCTCACCAGTTCATACCTGTCCTCACCAGTTCATACCTGTCCTCACCAGTTCATACCTGTCCTACACTGTCTCCACCTGTACTACTCTGTCTACACCTGTCCTACACTGTCTACGCCCGTCCTACATTACCTATACCTGTAATACTCTGTCTACACCTGTCCTACACTGTCTACGCCCGTCCTACATTACCTATACCTGTAATACTCTGTCTACACCTGTCCTACACTGTCTACGCCCGTCCTACATTACCTATACCTGTAATACTCTGTCTACACCTGCCCTACACTGTCTAAGCCTGTCCTACACCTGTCCATGCATGTCCTACACTGTCCACGGCTGTCCAACACTGTCCACGCCTGTCCTACACCTGTTGACATCTCTCCAGTGGCAATCAATGCTGTCTAACATCGACCGATAATCAGCAACTAAATCAAAGACCTGAGCTGCAGCAGGAAAGCTGGCGTCAGGAACTAGAAGGAAAACTTTGAACAAAAGCAGGCGATAGCGCCTGGAGGTTAATCAACTACAAGGTGAAAGATTAACAGAGAGGTCAAGGTGCTCCGCCCACACCTGTCCATCCCGTCCTGTTCCAATATGGCTCCTGCAGCTGTATGAAGAAGCTGGCCTGCTTATCGTATTCCTCATGGTCAATTATTCTAACAGCTACTGTCTTCCTGGAAGGTTAGAAACAGTGGGAGGGGAGGTGTGAGGTCAGGGGTCAAGCTTAAGTTCACAAGACACATTCAAACACACTTGTAGATGCAAGATTGATTACAGTCTGCTGTTATGGTGACTGGATCCTTGTGGCAACACAACGGTAACAGGGATGAGTGGGATGAGCTGATCTCACGCCTGCGGGGAGAATCGCTGGACCTCTGAGGTCACACAAGACTGTCTCGACTTGTTCAGCAGTTTTCTGTCATAATGCAAATTCAATTAAAGAGGTATCCCAACATATCAACCAGTTTGTACACTTTATGGAGCTTTGATATGAGAGGAGGAGGCGGGTTCATCATCCTGTACTAAGGATGAACTTGAGTTTGTAATTGAAGGTGTAAAAAATTATACTAAATGTTAGAAAAACTAACATTTCTTTAACTAAGCTTCAATAGAGCATAATTCATGTAAACAGAAGCAAAAAAAAAAGAAATTGTACACTTTATGGAGCTCTGATATGAGAGGAGGAGGCGGGTTAATCATCCTGTACATAATTAATAATTATGCTCTATTGAAGCTTAGTTAAAGAAAACAAAAGGGTTGAGTTCATCTGGACTTCAGATCCGCGGCTTGTGATCTTTAGTCATTAACATCGAAAAGAATGTTCCTTTACTTTTAAGCAGCCACTTCCCCAGAGGTCCAACTGACTCCGATCCTGGATCAGTTTGTGATCAGTTCCGTTACAGTAACAAGGACGTGCTCAGAATAGCTCTGACATCTGACGAGTGTCAGCAGCAGAGTGAAGAGGATGTTTCTCCCTGTGAGGCCTTGAGATGACATTGGATGAAGAGAGGTCAGAGTTCATTAGTGATGGATGCAGGGTTAGGGGTAGGGCTACATCACAGGAAGGCAACACCCCCACCTTTCCTCTCACTCATCTCCAGTAGCTGTGGCTCCCCAATCTCCAGAAAGAAGTTCTTGTTTTTCTCATATTCTTCATCATCAATGATATTGATGCAAATGCTTTTACTGAAACAGAAAGAAGTTGCGGATAGAGGATGACAGGAAAAGGATGAGATGGTGTCACAGACTCGTCCGGGAAATTATTTGTGGCGACAAATGAAGGAAAACAGTCACAAAACAACATTTAACTGAGCAGGGTTTAGGATCTATGGACGTCCAATGACTGACGTCTGGGGGTGCACACAGCTCAGGGAACAGCCCAGGATTCACGTCTGGGTAACTGCTGATTCCACCTTAAAGTTTGTTGCGATCTCGTCTCAATAAACGGAACAAATTAATGCCATGATGACATTCTGATGCTGATTTGTAATCAGAGTAACTCAATGTTTTGTCAGGTCTGTCAGCAAGATGACCAACTTTTGAGATGTTAGTTTTTCCTTTCTTTATCACTTTGTTCCTCTTCTGCATCCTCTATATGTATGAAAAAGGTAGAACAGCAATTAAAATGACACGCATATCTGGCTTGTTTAGGGAAGGCGGAGGTAAGTTAGGCTACTACCACTGGTAAAAACCAAAACAAGTATAAATAAATAGGCAAGGAAACTATCCACGGTACGGTGCTTCTCCAACAGCAAGCCCTGGAAACCATCCACGCCACGATAAGCAGGCTGCAGACACAACATCCGGATGTCCTCCTTCTCATCTCTGGAGACTTCAACCATGCCCCTCTTTCTTCAACCCTTCCAACATTCACCCAGTATGTTACATGCTGCACCAGAGACAATAAAACACTGGACTTACTATATGCAACACCAAGGAGGCATATAATTCATCACCTCTCCCCCCCCCCTGGGTAGATCTGACCACAACCTGGTACAGCTCCTGCCTGCCTACACACCCCTTGTTCACAGGCAGCCGGTTGTAACACGGACTGTAAAGAGATGGTCTGAAGAGTCTGAAGAGGCCCTGAGAGACTGTTTGGACACGACTGTGTGGAAGAACTCAGTGATTCTCATGGGGAGGACATTGACAGCCTCACTGGCTGCATAACGGACTACATCAACTTCTGTGTGGAGAACATCGTGTCCACCAAGACCGTACGGTGCTTCTCCAACAGCAAGCCCTGGATCACCCCTGACATAAAGGCTCTGCTGAAGGACAAGAAGAGGGCCTTTTTGTCAGGTGACAAGAAGGAGTTGAAGACTGTGCAGAGGGAACTGAGGTGGAAGATCAGGCAGGGGAAGAACAACTACAGGAAGAAGATGGAGGAACAGCTGCAGCAGAACAACATCAGTGGAGTCTGGAGGGGCCTTAAAACCATCTACAAGGAACCTGACGCCCAACCAACGGGGGACCTAAA
>CAAKHC010012476.1:0-15378 GCA_901007825.1 Macroramphosus scolopax
ATTTGATACCGATTACAAGAACCAGAAAATAATAATGATAATGGTTTGTAGATGCATCTGGATTAACAATGCATCTCAATTTATCATTTAAATCATTTAAATATGTTCATTTTATCCGCTTCTTCTCTCAATTTTGTAATGTTCAATTAATCAGTACTCTCCTTCATCCCCCTTGTCAATAAAATATATTCAATCAGCTGAATTCATTCTATTACTTAAAACTGTTTCTCAAAAATGTGTTTCAATCTGACATTTCCTTTTTTAACAAAGATATTTTCATGTCACATTATTACCCTAAAATATTCGAACTGCTGTTGTGAAAATGACGAAGATCCGAACATGATCAATAAAGACACTAAGGCACAAGACAGAAGGAAGTGAGGCATTAAGGCAGTAAGTGATAACTTGCGGCATTAAGCTGCTGACACCAGAAGAGTTAAGACAAAACAAACAAAGCGCTTAGAATAATCTTGCCCTGATGAAGACCATGTGTTGGTAATAAAACATTGTCTTTCCTCTCCTTTGACTTTTAGAGCAAATTAACAAATAGTTCTCCTACTGGGTCTTAATTTAATATTTACATTTTTTTTTATGCTCAATTTTCGATTGTGTACTGACGTACGTTTTGTAGTCCGCCATTAAAATCCAAAACACGAAAACTGTGTTTGCTCGGCAAAGAAACAGAGACGTTGTCTGGTATTCAAAGAACACGTACATGTTGGAGGTTTTATAATCACAGGCTCAGCACTTAATAAATGTCCTGCATCGCTGCATTAATTATTCAATTAAGAATTGTGATGGATCTCTGCATAGATTATTTTCCCCCACCCCTAGTGCACATAACACACACTATGAATGTACATTTACTGTTCAACTACACCCTCAACACCCTCCAAGACTTGGAGTTGGATTCCTCCCTAACTCCTCTCGCCTACATGATGTAGGAGGTGTCATAAAAAGGCACAGTGAATGCTGAACTTTGGATGGTTGCTTAACGCTGGGAGCGCATGTTCAGATTGATCTGCTGGCTTAAGTTAAAGGTCAGTGGCAATGTCGGAGGAGGCATAGTGAAAAATTAAGAGTAAAGATCAATAAACGAGAGTGCACACCTCCACCCAATCAAGTGTAAAAGAATTGCTGGTTTTTGCAATGTTAAACAAGGTGAACCCAAAATGGTGAAACCCCTTCAGGCAGCTTTCTGAACATTTTGGCATTTTGACACACAATTGTCATTACGATTAGTTCTGAAATAGATATCAAAGTCACAGCAGCTTTACAGAGGTGATAATCAAAGTCAGACTCGGTCTTCATCTTGGATTTCATTGCAATCCAGCCCATAATAGAGGAGATATTTGTGTATGGGAATGATAAAGTTTTGTTAAAGAAATCCACATAAGCTGTGCAAGAGTGTTGAGCACGGTGTCAATTGAACATGTGTCGACCAGCAGAGAGGGAGGACGCTTTGTTGTGGCCTGGCTGTGGTGACTCGTGTCTGGGAGACTGACTATTATCAAACAGCTTTCATTTACAATGTATCCCCAACCCTGCCAATCTTGCCAACCTCTTGAACCACACATTCTACTGACTAGGGTCCCCGCACCCTGTCAACAACAGGCCCTTTGTTGGTTGTGAATTGCTTTCATGGCAAAAATGCTGAGCATTTTGCAAGTGAGAAGGTAAGATTATAACCTGTGCATCTAGGCCACCCATGAGGCGCGCCAAAGGGAAAACCATGGTTAGTAATGAATAATGCACAAACACATCCACAAAAATAAATGTGAAAGTGCACAGTGAGGGAGGAGGCTGGAGACACACACACAAACAGGAACCACCAGCTACAACCACACATCATGGGATGGGATCAGATTGATGTAGATTTAATGAGAGATTTAGGCCCCAAGATATTTTGTATTTCTGATGTAGACCCTGCAGTATTATTACAGAAATCATTTCCTTACAGCAACTACAATGCAGCTCATATCCCTGAGCCATCAACTTTGTTTTTTCCACTCCTCTCTTCTTTCTTCCTTTTCTCATTTATTTGATGTGCTTCCTCCTAATCCTCCCTGGGCTGTCGACCTCACAGAGACAGAGGACACACTTAACCATTCAGCCGTTGCTACTCATTCACATAGCAGAGAAAGCTTTCCTTGTTCAATGAACGCAAGTGTTTGGAAGTGAGTGTGTGCGTCTGCATTTTCAACAGTATAATTTGCAGCATGATATCAGAGTCACCAGCTGCTGAGGGAAGGAATTCCACATCCAATGTACTGTGGTACCTCACTACTGTAACTGGGCGTGTTTCTTTACTCAGCTATGTTTTGTTGGGGAACTCAATGATTCAGCAGGTCCTGATGATTCAATAGCTACAGAGAAATGTCACCTAGTATTTCATAACTAAACATCTGTCTGCAACCCCTGTAAGAACTGCCAGGCACAGCTGGAGCAAGTCACGTCTCCCCACCGTGGAATGTTCACGGACCTACTGTCTCCAGGAGTTAAATCATTTTTGAGTATTATTTCTTTTGGAAAAATAAGAAGACCAGTTCTGCCTCACAGTTCTTCCAATGCACTTTAAGCAACTGCATTAATTTGGTAGAGACAAACAGGCCTCTATAATCACCGAAAGCAACATCCATTTTTAGATTGTTTACCCCCAAATTTTGCACACTTCATTGTCTGTGAAACCGAGCCCATTCTGCCAAAGACTGAGCATGTTCTCATTCCCCAACTGCCCCATTTCTGTTTGTTGTCATTGTCACAGTCGATGTACCATATGTGCACTCATTTTCTTCCCCTACCACAAATTGCAGCTAAATATAGAGAAAATTTGGTGGCTTTTTGTGAGACTAGATAAGACGTGGCAAAAAAAAATCTGTCTGGTTTGAGACACTCAATCTCTCGGTTTAACATTCAGTTTTAGTACATTGCAGTGTACTAAAAAGTTTCATGCCAAGTATCATCCAAGATACATAAGCTGTTTGTGATCTGACACGATGGGACTCGTAATGGCTATGCAAAGGATTCAAACTATGTGTTGCTATACATATGCCGCTGGTCCACAGACCTCAGACGCAAAACGATCAGGGACAGAGTGAATACAAAACATCAATCAACACTGTTCTCAACTTACACTGCTACAGGCAGTTTACAGGAAAACAAATCTGCCTTTACATCTACTTACTTTCCATGCATGACATTTGTACAGCAGCACAAAGGGAGTTGCAGGAAAAAGAGCATGCACATGGTATAAGACTGTTCTAAACCCTTCTCGTACTTTGGCCATAGGCTTTTGTAAATCCTAACATGCGATGATAAAATGCACCATTCCTCCAAGTGCTTTTAGAGTCCAGGCAGCCGTGTGTGAGATATCACTTGTGACACATGGACAAACAATGGAGAACACCCTTGGGCCAATTGGCATAATTGTGAAAATACCAGGACCGAGTGATAGAAAATAGCCGTCGTCCCCTGCAGGTTTAATTGAAACATGATCAATAAGGTTTGTCAAAGCAGAAACAAGGCAGCACAACTCAAATGTGTAAGGGTCGTGACAAACGTTTGTCTCGTGAAAGGAAGAATGCCCTGCCTTGGCTAAAGCCCTGGACTGAAGACAGAAGGAGTTCCATGTAATAGGGCTATCATGTTATAACAGTCAAGGAGAAGAGGGGCAAGTGAAACCACAAGTGACTAAGCCCTGAGAGGAAGAACTCACCGCCGTAGTGCCAAGCACCACTTGTCATGTATACCCAGAGACCATAACCAAGGCATGTCCCTTAGCTGCGTGGCCTTGACACGGGAACAAGCGTCCAATTGAAATTACAATCCTACACTGTGTAGCGCCTTGAGTTAAAACACATAAATGACAATTAAATCAATTCATATTATATAGTGAGACACACTGAATGCTATCAGCAAGAAGTCAATCCAGCACAGACCTATCATTTGTCCATCAAGGCTACATCTGCTCTCAACTCCATGACAGAACATGTAGAGAACGTTCAACAATAGTAAACATCAAGCGGCTCTTCTATTAAGGCACATGCAGCAGGGCTTTAAGTGCTACTTTGATATTTTTAGTTCGACCCAAGTCCCATCCGCTAACATAGAATAGGTGGGATTTAGTACCTATACTGCAGCCAGGAGGGGGCAATCAACATCTTCTGGCTTTACGAGTGGTGAGCTCTCAAGGCGTCCATCTTTCTTTACATAAATGATTCATCCCTGCAGGAAAATTGATTTGTTTGCTCAAAATATAGTTAGAAAACAGCATTAACATATATTTTTTCTCTTCTTAGCTTCCTCCATCGACCTCCGCTTCTGTCTTTTGGCCACTGCCATGACATCTGTACAGAGAGTTCTGAGCTAGTTTCTTGCGCTGTCCCGCAGCACTTAAGTTTCCTGCCCAGCTCTCCATTACACATAATGCACGAACAGGCTTTCGGGGACGAGAGACATAATTTGTACCGCAGAGTGCCATTAAAGACGAAGGGAAGATATTAAATATTATGTTGCTTTATCAAGCACACGCAGCAAGTCAAGTCAGAGGGGGCAAAAAAAGAGAATTAGTCAACACTGGTCTTTCCGTTCTTCAACAATTAAGCGAAACCTGTAAGTCAATTGAAATTACCTCACAGGCCAAATCAATACTGTAGCTAATTAAGAGATGTGTGCAAAGTGCTGGAGTAATGGAGATCTGTGCTCAGCACTGCGATGGCAGAAAAGAAACCAGAGATTCAGCAACGCAAATCAGCATTTCACCATAGAATCACACAACTGCTCCACAGCTGCCCTCCTCTGTTTTTGTCACATATGTGGCGTACAGCTGGTCCAGTTAATTGCATAATGATGAAAGCAGCCAATCTAATTGGTGCATGTCAGATACCTCTTATCTAACCTTTATCAGGAGCAACCTTTAAAAGGCACAAATGGATGTTTCACAGACGGTGTCATACGTGATGTTTTTGGTTTCCAGGCACACAGTTGTTTGACCATGAGGTGCTGCTTTGAACAACAGAGGCTGCATCAGTCTTAGGTCCTCTTACACTAGACGAGGACATGTTCGGAGGATTTGGCAGAGCCTCAAGTGGGAACTGCACACTCTTTCTTGCTCTGCCCACAAATCTTAAACAAAATGTAACTGCCCCCATGGATAAACACACACAGCTAAAACAGTGGGCCTCTCACAGAAGATCCCAAAGCGCAGCTGCAACAAATGGACAGAAAATCTCTGGAAGTGATACGAATGTGCTTCTAATGACTGTCAAAGCTCCTCTTGAGTCCTTGTCTTTTTAGCGTGGACACAGCGAGTCTCACTCTATCTGCACATGGCTGGTTAGTTCGGACGGCCAACTCGACACGTTTAGTCATGCTGCACTGATAGGTGGTCAGATCATAACCCCTGACCCCCCCCTCGGTGGCATTTTTAAATACGCAGGGTGGGAGGGTGCCGAGTGTTTAGTTACCCCTCAATGAAATAGTGCACAAAATGCCAGTTTTGGTTCCTGTTATAAATGTTGGTAAAAAGAAAATATGACAGTTTTTTATATCCAGCCTCACAGTAGTGATAGCAACGTCGCACTTTCGAAACAGTGTTGCCTCACGGACAGAGAACGTATGCCCGTCCTGTGACTTGAGATGCTCGACCACACTGCTCTGATTCATCGCTGGCAAGTAACTGTCACCAGCCAATCAATCACAGGCTCCTGTCTTAGAGTTTATGATGAGTACGCTGAAAGGGTCATGTATTTGACAGAGGATGCATTCATACAGAAATGCATGTGCACATACACACACACACACACACACACACACAAACGCACATACACACACACAGAACGCCTCATTGAATGACTAACCATAATCCCATTCATCTCTGTCATAGAGCAATCAAACACTGGCCTCATAAATCATGAAAGCTGTCATCATTGCCCAAGCTCCTGTTAGCTGACTACAAATGAGAGGAGAGAAAAATTAATATTGTAAGAGTCATTGAGCGGTGGACACAAGTCAGATCTTAGCCGGTCTCAAATACAACAGCTAAATAATTCATCCACTGAGATCTAATCATCTGTGTGACATATTGAGTATAACAACAAAAAATATGTGTGTTGAAAAAATAAATACAATTTCCAAATCCAATTCATCACTCATCAATATTGCATAAAATATATTGCAAGGGCATGTCATTAGCTGCTTGAATGAAATATAAATGGTCAATGGGTTTCATTCATGTTAAACGTCTGCACACAGGCAAGAGACCACGGCTGACACACTGGTGTCGTCCTGCCAGGCTCTGGGTTTCTACCTGCCCACCTTCCCACTGTTTTCATTTCTCCTGCTCAGGTTCAAAGAGAAACATCATGGCTGATATGACCTTTGTCCTTGCATCTTTCTGAAGTTCCAGTTAGGGAGAGTAACATGACCCTTTAGGCAACCTGTGATGTCATCCCTCCATGTCCTTTACTCTCTGAGTCACATTTCTGATGTTTACGTTCCGCATGAAGAGGGCTTGCCCACGGCAGTTAAGATTTCTCTTTGCAACTGCCAAATGCATGAAACTGTAAATGTGAACTGTTCTTGTTCATCTTCTTTTCTTTCTTCCATTTAAAGAAGAACGCCAGATTTCAACCGGACTACATGGAGTTGAGAGATTTTGGACTGAAGTGTTTGCACTTTCCAGTCTCCATCACTATGAATGGGAACGTCAATTTGAATAATGAATTTTATGACATCATAGAAACATGAGGAATCAATGCCAGTGCTCGTTGAAGCAGTTCTGGTGCCTCGTGGTGACCCAACATCTTTCTAAGACATTTAGCTTCTTTTGCTTTTTCTTCTTGAATATCTTCGTCATCTACAGGACAGACTGTACTTGCTAATCTGTCTCTTCCAAATGATGGCAACAAATCTCTTTCAAAGCCATAGGTTGAATAGATTCTCCTTCAGATGTATTGGCTGTGGTTTGGTCTGCTCTTCTACCAGACATGTCCCTCTATTTTACAGTACATTTCCCCAAAGTGGCAAAAATTCATTGACATGGAGGGCATTACATCTCTGAGGAATTTTTTGGTTCAAATTTGCACAAAAATCTTCACAAGTATTTAAAGAAATGCCTACAGCAAATCTCTGGATGTAGTGAAGAACAGCACGAGTCACGATGTTGAACTGCTGAAGCAGTGACACATGGTGGAGATGGGAAGAACAAGATGATTAAGGCCTGCCAGAGGCAGGTTAGTTAGAACGCCATGCCCTTGCCATGTATAGCAGGAGTCATCCTCCATGTGTAAAGGTCGCTGCAACCTTTCAGTTGGTTCACTTTGAGCAATGAACTCAGGGACAAATGTCTGACAGTTGAGTATAACAGTAAAAATGAACACATTTGAAGTTACAAGTTTTTGAATTACAGAGTGCCATTTTCATAGAGACAGCAAAGCCCTTCAAGCTGCTGAGCCTCCTTCAGAGTGACACCGCGATGAGTCAACACCAAAGCTGATGAATGCCAAGAAATTGTCTTGTAAAGTTTAATTTACTGGCATGGGAGCATGTGCTTGGGCTTGCAATACATCAATAAGATAAATCAGACATAGCTGGAAAAGGGTACATGTAAGATTTCAGGTGGATGCCATAATGCTAATATGTTAGCAACGCTAACTATAGCCTTTCTAGAGACTTTGCAGTAAATCAATCGGATCGCTTGCGATTTTCTTTTTCCATCAACGTTATAGCTTCACTTTAATAAAGCAATAAAAGGAAATGCTGCTCCTCACATGCAAGTGCAAATAAGGTGTCTTGACCCGACTAATAAGTCCATCATGTCTCATCAAATCATCTGCAGAAGGGAATTGAAAGGTTTTTAAAGATTTGAATTTCACTCAGTTTGAAGGATGTATTCTCCCCACAGCACAGTGGTAATCTGCATAACGAGAATGCTATATTAAAAATGTGTCAAAGACAAAGAAAAAACCTTCTGTAGCTAAAATCGTTTCTAACTGTTGGAATCCGAAGGACTTCTTTCTAAGAAATCTGACTCAGTGTGAGGAGTGGAGGAAAAAGATATAATTTTCCGATTAATTCTGAAATTCTGGAGGGATTACCCTGCCTCGGGCAAGCTAAGTCTGTAAGAGCAAGCATGCAGGCGACTGCAGGAAGAGAAAGTGTCTATGCTCCACGGATAAACCCTCTGAGAGCTCAGACACAGCAAGGTGCAAACCAGAGGGAGCAGGAGGAATGGAAGACTATAAGCAGTCCACACACCTTGTCACAGCTTTGCTCCTTTATAAATTGTTGGTCATATTGCATTTATCAGAGTGACGTGGAAGATGTGGAAGAATCATCTTGATGTCCTGAACTGTCTGTTTATGTTCAGCGTTGCATGCAAATGCTTTTTGACTTCCCTACTACCTGGGCTCATGAGTGCAATCTGGGCTGTTGATACATTAAGATTTCCCTCTGACCCTGTAACATTAAACATGCTAAATATTGCATAACCTTGTTGACACATATACAACTTGGATTTCAACGTGTAGCTTTGTGAGGCAAACCTAAAACGATCTGAGAAGTTCTGCATTTGTAAAAAAAACAAAAAAAAACAGGAATGTGAGTGTTTGGAAGCTTCTTTTTCACACACACCCGCATCAAACAGAGGAGGCCAATTATCATGAGACCCATTAAAACTGGGGAGCTGCAGACTGATGTTTCATCTTCTCCAGTCTTTAAAAGAGATAAATTATGAAGCTGTAATAAAGAAGGCGGGCCTTTAACTTCTATCATTCCATCACACTGTTAGAAAATGTAACAGGCTACTTGAACCATGCAGGGGTCACAATGACCCGTCCTTGTGTCCACGCAAGCAGGGTCGGTTATTTGCACTGAAAAGCTTTAGTTCATGTCACCTAACAGTCCTTCACAATCAGCCTGTTATTGATGTTACTGCAGCAGGAACTGCCAACTGACGTTTGGTTGTCACACAGCCAAACATCGCTGACAACGTGGTTGATCTTGACTGTCACCTTTCACACACCTAAGTATTAACTCCATGAGAGAGGTTCCTTATCTTGTTCTCACGACCATCATAGGGTTTCTTTCTGGAGTCACTCACTTGCTCTCGCTGGGTTTCTTTTACATACTTTGCTTCTGTAGCTTTCTGCATCATGCGATGTAACACCACAGCGCTATTTGTTGAGGAGGAAATAAGTAGCGCTTGTTTTGATGTAGCAGATGTCCCTAATGAAAATGTAGCAGTGTCGTGGTCGTCTAGGAATGACATAGCATGAAGGTGTGAATCTGGTTCACGGTTTTAACACCATTAAATATGCAGCCGTAGCTTGTAGCCCCAAATGTTATTCTATTACTGCCGTCTCAGCTGCTTCCTCCTCCAGACCTGCAGCCAACGGAAGAGGACAAGAGGAAGGACTGATAATTACTGATGTTCGTCTTATTAATTTGTTTGTTCGTTTCTATTGTTATTTCATTCAATGCATGAATTATATCTTATTCAGTTGTTCACCCACCAAATTGTAGACATTTGTTCAGATAAGAACATTTTGTTAATTGCAAAAAGAGATATTAAAAAATGAAAACACAGAATTTGGGGGGGAAGAATAAAGAGAAATTGGAAAAAATTCAAAGGAGTTCAAAGGACCAATAGACCCTTAGCTGGATATAAATTTATATCCTTATTTTTTGTCTTTTGCACAACAAATCTCCCAAATCCAGTCTTGTAGAAGTGCTAATCTCCCTGATACCATTACATTGTGCTGGTGTGTTTTAAAGCGAATAAGCGTTGGTGAACTGAAGAGCACACTGATTTGGGTGCAGGGATACATGCGACCTTTATCCTACTGCAAAAACATTTCAAACCTATGGGGTCAAAATGACCCACTGGCAGTGATCCTGGCAGTTCTGGTGTTAAATGGGAGAACATAACCAGCAGCAAAGAATAATTCTAACTTAAAGCAACTACATCTGTCCATCTGCTTTTTGTGTAACCCATCCCTGTGGCACTTTGAATTTATCCTCCTCTCATACCCTTTTTCGGAACATTACATAATGCACAGAGTTTTGACTGTGAAGAAACACACTCTCTCTGGTATAAGACATGTGCATAAGCAGACCTGACAATATGACAGGAAGACTCCAGACGTGCAAGGTCATGCTAGAGGACGAGAAGACTGTGGAGTATCACAAAGAAAGCAGCACAAGGGCAACAGGAATAGAAGCCGACTGCAAAAGACAGGGGAACTAGTTGAAGAGGGGGTATGAATCAACAAAACTGTGCCGTCAGCATCCCCGGGGCCGGTTGGGAGCGTTAAGTGAGTTGACATGGGCCGCTGAGTCTCCCCCTTTTTCTCCTTCCTCCTCTCATCCCTTCCATTTCTCCCTTTGTCTTTCTCATCCATATGGCAGATTCCACCTCTTCCCCTCCCCCTGCCCTGCTGCACACTCCATTGAAATGGCCTCTCTCCCACACACAAACCTACGCTTGCTTGCACAAGCATCCCACATCTCCTGAGCCATGTCTTATTTACGGTTCAATTACAGCCAACCGCCCTCCAGGACGGCTGTCATTCTCCACCTCCTCTCTGCTTTGTGCCCAGATGTTGTACATATAATTAGGAGAAAACCTGTTTTGTCCACTGGGGTCGCAGCAGCAACATCTGTGGCGACTGTAAAAAGAACGCTGCAGCAGCAGGAGCATCACAGCACTGTTGTCAAAGGAGGAAGATGAGGGAAGGACGAAGCCACACAATGTATATAAGAGCTATTTAAAACATGGGAGCAAATTAAGACGTTGACACCTAAAATGCATCTGCTACAAATAAGTTAAGACAAGAAGCCTCCGCAGCAGGTGCACACACACTTCCACATAACAAGGTAATAAAGTGTGCTCCAATGATTGAAGAGAACCCCTGGGAGGCATAATACAGCACTATGCCTGCAACAGAGGTGAGCAATAGGATTGCTATATCTTCCTTCCAAAAAACACTGCTTGCTGCCGCATTTCACCGGAGCCTGGCACACTTTGCTCTGCAGCTTGTAGTCGACTGTTTGGATGCAAAGCTCCTCTGTGAGATAAAACACCTCCTTCGCAGTGACCTTAATGTGACACGAAGGTCCCTTTACCAAATGAAATGCATGTGTCCCATCAGGTAAGTGATTATTGGTGTTTTTTTACACGTCCACAGTGTATTTAAAGGTTACAATTCTCCAAGTCCATGAGTGCATTTCAAGGTTGCGATTCAATTTAAACATTATATTTACAACGGGCATGTTTCACATCCTTTAAACTGGTTTAATACAAAACGACACTGAAGCGGTTTACCAAATTTCCATATTAGGTGTCTCACATAACAGGCTCACTGGGCTCCCTGTGGGTAACGGGTTTCTAATGTTACTGATCCCCGTCCCACAGCTGTCCCGAAGGACAAATATGAGTGTCCCGAATCAATTCATTACAGTTCCTGGAATATAATAATACCGGCCCATCAGAGAGACACTAACAACACTGTTATTCTGTTATAAACAAACAATATTATATCATGCACGTTCTCATGTTGCTTATTACTAAAACATGTTTACATATTAGGATTTCGATTTAGGAATGACTGCGTCAACACAAGATGCTGACGTCAGCTACATTTTAACTTGCCAGAACGTGTCATGATGACAAATGCCGGTTCAGCAGATTTCCATAAAATCAAACCGGTTTGAGCACACGATAAGTCTGATGTTTTCATAACTTATTGGCAGGGCAAAATGTCGCAATGACGGTGACTTGAGGGAAGCCGGAGGGCTTTCCAGTTCACTTGTTCCATCATCTCCGACTCGGATAAGGGTGTTAACTAGGAGATGTGTCCGCTTGAAAGGTTTTTTTTTCCTCTTGAACACTCGCAAGAAGATGTGGGAAGGAAAACCTGATGGGAGATTTGTGATGGGGTTGAAGGTTGAGATTCAACGTTCACTGCGATTGATTTTTAATTTAGGATTAATTTCGATGTTAGAATCAATATTAAAACACCCCTTTTTCCAACTATAACAGGGCAGCTGTGGCTGAGGAGACACACACAGCTGATATTTGAGCGCACCATGTACATTAAAACACCATTTTTAAAGTACCCCTCCTGTTTAAATTGTGTTTTTCGTCTTGTTGCCACACCATAATGTTTGAGCTTCCCTGTGTAGAACGATCCATGTGCACAGTTTGACAATAGAAGTTTTCAAATTCATCATCTGGTTTTAGGAGGCGGCCTCATGAGCAGGATGTGTGACATTAAAGATATTTTGGAAGCCAGTCCTGCTCCATTATTCAGCATACACATTTATAATGAGGAAACCTGAAGCCTTCAGCACACAAACACTAAGAATGGACTTTATAATGAAGAGGAGACATCTTGCTTGTGTCCTGCAGTTCAAGTTGTGGAATTAAAAATATTTTTAAATTCATATATTCAGGAATGTCTAATGAAGCAGTAGTTTGTGTGCCTGAATACACGGACGGAGTGAATCATAAGGAATAATAACTTTCAACCCTCTGGGATTTCTAAAGAAGTTTGGAATCAGTTCATCATTAATTATCACGTTGGCCTAGAACACGTTGGAAAGTAGCAAAAATGTCCAAATTTTCTCAGAGGCCAAGGGTGCTGTGGTGGAATGTGTTGTTCTGTCCAATGTAGTCACTTTCATTCAATAAGAAACCGGCAAATATTCAAATTTAAGGCAGAAAAAGTGACACCAAATTATTAAAATAAAAAATTGACATTTTTCTTCAAGGAAACCGTCCTATGCACTGATTAATCATTCCAGGTCGACTACGCAGTCGAAAATATAGTGATGATAAAAAGCTAAAGAGAAGTGAAGGAGCATGAAAAAGAGGCTGCAAATCAAACGTGGATTCTAGATAACAAAGCCAGTCGGGTATGTTAAGATTTTTATCTTCATTTACTGTTCCTGGACCAACATTGTAATACAGGGGGATCACTCCTTTTACACTTTGATGCCCAAACGAAAGATCATCTTTCTTTAATGTGAGTTTTTTACTTCCTCGACTGTGTTTGATTTGCTGATAGTCTAATCATGGAAAGGCTAATGATTGAAAAATGTGTTAAGATAAAGAATAAAAGGACTCTTTGCCAACGAGAGGTGAGCAGACAGACACATGTGGCTGTGGATGGAAGTGTTTATCAAATGAAAACAAAGAGCTTTGTTTCTCTGTGGAATATTAAGAGGTTACAATTAAAGCAACAGACAGGACAGCAAGACAATGAAGCTGCCCAAACACCAAGAGACATTCAACGTTCAATCATATCGTTTTCTTTCTTTTGCATCGCCATGATACATTTGACAGGACTCGCTCTCTCTCTACTGCTCTCTCTCGCTCTCTTTCGCTCTCTCTCCTGCTCTCGCTCTCTCTCTCCTACTCTCTCCCTCTCTCTCGCGCTCTCTCGCTCTGTCCATCTCTCTCGCTCGCTCTCTCCTGCTCTCGCTCGCTCTCTCTCCTCTCTTGCGCTCGCTCTCCTGCTCTCACTCGCTCTCTCTCCTCTCTCGCTCTCTCTCGCTCTCTCTCCTCTCTCCATCGCTCTCTCTCTCGCTCTCTCTCTCCCCTAAGCCAACATTCGGTGATAAGTAGGACGAGTAGTTTGGCTGAACAAATCACAATTTAAGCTTTTGCAACCTCATCCAACCAAAGTAATATCATTACTGATAACAACTATGCTGCTTCATCAGCTGCATCACAATACAACATTAGAGACTGAAGTTAAAGGTGAACATTAAAAGCAACACACATTTAGATCAATGACAAAAGCGTCGCTGTGTATTCTGTCACGTTGACACTGAAAATGATTAATCACAGAGAAACTCCGACAATTATTTGGGATTTACTCCCACATAGACCAGACAATCACTGGGATGCTTACAGTTTTGAAGAAGCTGGAACACCAAGCAGGTGTTTTAAGATTTACACAGTTTAAAAATAGCTCAGTTTGTTGTTGAGAAAAATCCGTTTTAATGAGTTTACTCAGCGTAATGTGACATATTCTGTGTCTCCTTGGACTGGTGGATCAGCAAACTGCCAAGAAATTGAAAACGGAGGTGTGCAGAGATGCAGCCGTCTGCCTTGCTCATCCCGATCACACCAAGTGCTAGTGAGAGTGCAGTTCCCAAACTTTGAAATGCCCCTTGATGCTCCACTGCCATTCAAAGGCAGCAGTAGAGTCCTTGTGTGTGTCAGTCATTGTTAAGTCGGCCTGACAGCTCTCCCTCTCTACTGGGCCCATTTAGGTCATCACAATGGTACAGCACAGCTCAGTCGTTCACTATTGACTGACAATCATCCTGCTAATTGCATTTTGTCTACAGGGGCTACTGTTTTTAGCACAACAGGGAAACGCACAATATTATTTACACCATTCAGTACAAACAACACTGTTGCTTGTTTTTCATTTAGATGATAAAATCTTACTCAATAATAAACATTTATACTATATTATACATGAAATTAATATTTTACATTGCCAAAGATGTCTCCCTCAGCATAAAGTTAATTAAGATGATTAAAAAAAGAAACACTGATTCTGCTTATAGTCCTGAAGTAACTGAGCTAACACGAGCTACGTCTATTTCCATTATGTAGCAACGTGAAAACATGTGATCATAGGCGATTGTTTGAACGTCAAACAACTGGTTTGAGTTTCATCCTCTGACTGAAGATACGTCTTCTTCATAACAATGAGGCGGTATGAAAGAAACCCGAGGTGTTTGAAAAGGCACATATGCTACAAACTCAGGCCTGCCTCTGGTACAACAGACAATCCCAATTTAGGCATGTTCTTCGTCACCACTTGTTCAAAGTGAGAGGGTTTTACAGAGATAGAAAAACAAGGAGTGTGTTTGTGTGTGAGCCTCTCTCTGTGGTGACATGTCTGTAAGGCATGGAGGCAGTTCAAAGACTGACAGAAGGAGAAAGCAAGTTACGCTACATAAACAGAAGTATACTGATGATTCATACGATTAGCACATATCACACCCACATTTTAATTGTGAAGAAGTACCGAGAGGAATAGAGGACCACCAGTAAGAAAGAGTCTCATTAGATTGCAAGTGAGGAACTTTGATGGGAACCTATAACTGACACCCTGGGAACCACCCACTGTAATTACCGTGGGAGGTTCATAAAAAAAACCTCATGAACAATCGCTGTGAGTTCTGTGGAGTCTCACAGAATTTGATTACTAACAATAAGGTGAGTTTTAAAGTCTGGCAATGTGACTGTCTTCTGGAAGAATGGAAAGTAGAAAGGGAAAGAGAAAGTTACTTAGCTGCTTGCCTCCCCTTTAGACTTGCAGCAGTAGTCAGTGTTTCCAAGGTTACACGGTGTTC